>ML366223.1:0-22697 GCA_005239505.1 Nicotiana paniculata | reverse complement strand
CACAATCTTGTCATTTAAATTTTAAAATATGCATGATTTTCTAGCCACGTGAAGCTATGATTACAAAATCATGTACATTTCCAATTTTGACTGTCAAGATTGCGAAGGCACCAAATATAGTGATAAACAAGTTGTCTAAAGAAGCCGCGACATGCTTGAAATGGCTGCAACTGAAGGTAATCCCTTTCTCTAATCCTGGAGGGGACATGCCACTTACTGCGCCTCTAACAAACAAAGAGAAAACATTTTCTTTGGCAATCTCATACAAGAAAGCTCATTGCTTGCATGATTGTTCCATAACAACTTGGTGACTCATTGATCCAATATAGAGAGAAATTCGTGACGGGGTTGAAAGATTCGGCTTTTGATAAAGGCCATAGGTTTGGGATGATTTTTTTGGGACAGTTTGCAGGTCATAGTTTTGGACAATTTATGAGACACATAAAAAAGAAATTGAATTGGGATCTGCAAAATGGATGAGATATATAGAAAGAAAATAGAGAATGCAATTGTGAGGTGAAAACAAAGGCAGAAAGAGGGGTTTTTATAGTTGCCCTAAGGGAAAGAATCCCAAAACTATGAAATATGGGAAACTTATAAATAGCTTGCAATATTATTTTACATTAGATTTTAGAAATAAAAATTACCCCTAATCTAACTTAAAAACCTACCAAAACATAAATTTAATTCTGATTGCATAACCAAATTATTTTTTTTTTTATTTGTCCGGTCAAAAATGTATAAACTTTAAAGTTGTTTCCTTATCTGCACATACACTGATTTTTTAACAAGCTCGTCTCCTATTTTATATCTAGCTAGTTTATAATACTAATATTGCTAGGTTAAATTTTCTGACTCACTAACCTGATCGTTTGACTGATTTGTAATGGTTTAACTATATAATATTCATGCTCATGACACGTCAAGATACTGCATGAAAAAAATAACAGAATCGAGTTAATTTATCATAATCAATTAGTTAACATGTTGGTTGACTATATTTTGAAATATGAAAAAATCATTGGCTTATCATATTATCTAACCAAACTTTGTCTTACATAAAACTATATTGCCAGTGTATGAGTGAACTCTGGATTTGAAAAATTGCCTATATGACTATAATTAACAAGAGTATTTTGTAGTATTGTTTCTTATTTTTATTTTTGTTGTCATTTTCTTTGCATATAAAATAGTCCTTCTATGACTTTGTAAGGTAAAAAACTTTTAACTTGTACTCACTTTTTTAATAACTTCAGCCTCCTTTCTCCTCCTCCNCTTCTTCTTCTTCTTCTTCTTCTTCTTTCTTCTGCTGCTGTTGGTGCTGCTATGGAACTTCAGTTCATGGGATGATTGCCATAAATATGTTTATCAGAGCTGAAGTATCGCCAGTTACAAAACAAAAACTTCAGCTCTAGAGCTGAAGTTCGCCAGTTACAAAAATAAAAACTTCAGCAATCACAAACAAAAGCTTTGCGCGAACACGTGCACAAGTTAAACAAAAACTTCAGCAAATAGAGAATAAAACTTCAGCTACTATGCTTGAGTTCATCGATAACAAACAAAAACTTCAGCACACTTGGTTCAACACACTTGCTACTTTAGGCCCGTCTTCTAGAATGCTGAAGTTTTGCGTGATTGCCTTTGCTACTTCAACCCCGTATGCTGAAATTATGCGAAAAAGCGGGTACACTGACAATCTTTTTTTGCAAAGCGAGCACAAGTTAAAACGTGACACAAAAAATGGATATAGATGCAAAGCCCCCTTTGTAAGTACGTACTAGTCTTGTATTTGTTTTTAAGTCCATGCGCTTTAAATTTAGCAGGTAACTGAGACCATTTTAGCTCATGAATTACAAATTTGCAAGTCAATTTAGTGAATAGAACATGCTTGTTAGTTAAGTGCAGGAAAAAAAAAAAGAGGAGTTACATTTCCATCAGTTTATACGTAGCAGTAAAAGTAACCACCTTAAGAAAAACATACTTCTAGACTACTAGTTATGCCCATAAAGGTGTCATTAATCATTACGTACATTTCTTCACTTTCAACTTCCCAACTTGATGACATTCTCATCTTTCTTACATTATTTTTAGGTAAAAATACATAATTTACCCATCGACGTTGTACCCAAATTCCTGTCACATACCTCTCTGTCACGGATAATTTTTTACATACTTAACTTTTTGTAGAGTGTGTCTAAGACACGCCACTTTTTTCTTACGCAAATTTTCAAAGCATGTGTATTCTCACGTGCCAATAAGGTCGTGACACATGTCACTAACTAATAGTAAAAAGATAGCACATAAAATTATAATTATATATCCACCTTCTTTATCTTGTCCGCCATAACTGCCATCATCACGCATTCATTTTCTTTTTGAGCTCTTTCGATTCCCACAACTGAAGCAACGAGGTAATAATAATAATAATAATTATTTGTAACCTCATCCATTAACAAAATTAAAGAATGTGCTTATCTGGAAAAGCTTGAGCTAAGCTTTACAGCTAGGGAAAACTTTGAAAATTTCAGCTTTTCAGAAATTTAACTTAGCCACGGCGAAGCTCAAGCTTAAGCCTAGATTTAATAGTTGGTGGAGCTACAGAGAGTTTTAATTTTTTTAATTCTAATTACAATTTCTCAACCAAAAAAAATCGACAAAGCTAAGGACTAATCAAGAAGAAAAGATATGTGAAATTTTTGTGGGTCTACTTGAGAAGAAGTAGATCGAATGGAGAGAAATGGGTATAAGGGTGAAGGAATGGCTATGGCAGGTTTAATGATTTTTTTAAACAAGTAAGAAGATGACCCTAATTTACATTTTTTTTAAATTAAAAATTTATATCTGATATAAAAATTCTCATGTCACGCGCTTCATTTGTTGGTAGAAACACGCATTGACCACGGGGGCAAAGCGGCATGTCTTAGACACACTTTACAAAGGTTGGATGTATAAGATGTTCCCGTGGTGAAAAGGTGCATAATGGGATTTGGATGGGTAAATGATCACGCCCAACTATGCCTTATAAAAAGGACTAAGCGGTCGCTGCAAATATAATGATGTAAGAGTCCGGAGTCGAATCCCATACAGAACTAAGGTTTCGCCATAATTGTTCAATATCGCTAAGAAGATGAGCTCGAATAAATTTCTAAGTTATAAAGATTAAGATTCTTATATCTAACTAATTAACTAAGAAACTAAAGCAGTAAATTAACAACTAAAGATACTAAGAATTGGAGATTAAATTTAGGAGGTCTAGAGTATGTCAAGAGTCCTCAAAATACCGTTTTTCCATGTATATATACCAAGTAGGTTCAGGCCCAAACAATTATACCTTCTCCTATGCAAAAAAGGATACTTTTCCCGGACAGGACGTGCGCGGTCGCGCATTGACCGCACATTGTCCGCGCACTTTATCCAGTATTCTGTCCCATTTGCGCGATCAGTGCACGGCCTCACTTTCCGTGCACTTTTCATCCTGTTCTATTTGGAATTTGGAAAAACATAAATTATAAAGTTTTAGCCCTTTGAAGCTTTCCAACCATATATTGTGGAGCCCAAATGGAGTTCTAAACGAAACGTTATGTGCATTTTACTAGACAGTACACAATATGCCTACTCGATTCTTCGTTCGTTCTTAACTATCATCAGTTGATCCCCGAACACAATCTCGGCTTAATTCTTTGGGATTTTACCCAAACATCAAAGCTCCAAATTACTTGAATTCATTCCATAATATCTACATAACTCGGAATCACTCCCATGAGGCATAAACACACAATTAGTGCAAAACACTAGCGATTAAAGCTCAAACTCAATTAAAGTGCAGCAAATTAGAGTGTAATAAGCTACTAAAATAGGTAATTATAACCTATCATCAACACTCCACCTTTAAGCCATTGCTCGTCCTCTAGTAATCAAACTACACTTTATATAGACACGACCTTTTTAAACAATTCTCCTAACTCATCATACCAAGAATACTTAAAATGGACTAAGCACAAAAGTTTAACATTTTCACCTCAAGATTTGACTTACAAGTACCACACATTATTTACAACTCAGCCACTTACTCTAACATAGAGGTCACTGATATTACCTTTCCTTCATGAATCACGTGCCCTCACACAACAAATGAGAGTAGTTCCACACAATAAATTTAAGAACACTTAGGAACTCAAGATAGAAAGTATTCACTCACTCTCAGAAATAACATTCATATGCCACAAAAGATGCGCCATAGGCTTGCCCGTAGTTTACTACTCTACTAATCGAGCTCATTCAGTCTAGGATCAGTAGGACTTTTTTTATCGTAATGTAGGCTGCAGCACGGATAGGATACATTTAGATATAAGAGTGACTACACCTCCCTACGCACTTTAATACATATACTTTAACATTCGAAACCCATACTTATGTCAAACCAAACTCCACCTTCACATCAATGTATATTCCCCATACTTCTTTAAGCACAATTACATCAAGAGTCACCACTTATCAAGGAATATTTATTTTCACAACAATACAACTATTTTTTCCTTTTCTTTCTTTTTCTAATTCAAGTGGATCTTACTTTTTCAAAACAATGCACCTTTCTCCTTATTTCATTAGCTCCACTCAAAAGCCAAACCAACCACCCCACACTTTAACGTTTACGCAGTTCATAATAATTCAAATGCTCAAGAGAGGTTAGAAGGTTCAAATAGATGGTTAATTCAAACAAATGGGTAAGGCTTGCAATGTGGTTGCGAAAGAAACAGGATTACAGTCTCAAAGGGGTTAACTACGATACATAACAATTAGGCAGGTACAATATATATATCTGGCTCAACAAAGAAACGCCTATATCACTTCCAAGACTGAACAAAACTACTATTTCGCTTTCCAAACACACGGGACAAGTTCTAGACATGAAATGCAATGCAAAGAGTAACACAAAAACCTCACACACACATGGCACATAACTCACTCAGGATTGGTTTCATCAAGGCATTCTAGTCAAAGCAGTTAAGCAAAGTTAAGCTTATACAATTTAAGGTACTTATACAAGAGTAAAAAAAATGAGCCTAAGCGTCACAACCAAAGTACTCACTATTCTCAAGGTATAACAAAGTCAAGAGATATTGCTTCAATTCAATTCATCTCACACTGGCTCCTACTCCTAAAAAAAAAAATTAACTACACCTGGTTCAAACAAAACCACCGTTGGAAAAGAACCGCGGCAAAAAGAAAAACCAAAGGGTAATTGCTACACTACCTAACAAAAGAAAATATTTTTTTTCCTTTTTCCTTTAGACTTAAACCCCTCAAGAAAATTGTCTAATGGATCCATCGTCGGGAAAAGTCCAATCTTTTCTATTTTTGTAAAAAAAAATTATTCAATTAAACTAACACAACTAAAATAGCATAGAAGCTCATCCAGACAATCTCCTCACCTCGCACATAAAATTGTGCATTATCCCCAATACACACCCATAAATACAAGAGGTTAAAGGAAACTCCCTGGTAGATCAAAGACCGAAGCACTAGCAGCTCATGGGGTACTCAGACTTCTCCCAGGCTTGGTCCTTCATGTGGGTACCTCACACTTAGTTCCAACCATCTGGTTTGATGTTGCATCCTTCCAATGGCTTTACTTTCCATGCTCCTAAAAAAATCAAAAATCGACACTACAAGAATAATATAATAATAATAAATGAATAAATAAATAATAATAAAAAAAGTAAAGTTGGGTTGCCTCCCAACAAGCTCTTGATTTAACGTCGCGGCGCGACATGAACTACTTTTTCCCTTCACCTCGAGCTTATGAATTGAACCCCAAGTTTTGATTCAAGCTTATGATTATGCTTGTCACGACCCGAATTTCCCACCGTCGGGACCATGATGGCGCCTAACGTTGAACCCTCTAGGAAAGCCAACGTGAATATTCCATTTATCTTATTCCTTTATAATTACCAAATAGCATGAGAAAATATAACACTAACATAGATAGAAGTACAAAATGGAGCAAAGTATATAAGCTCAAGTATGCCTTTACGGACTTTCACAAAAACCAATCCCAGAACTTTGGAGTCACAAACTCACGAACTGTCTATGAATAATACACATAACTGTCTGAATTAAAAAAGTACAAATGTTTTTGAAGTAACTAGAACAACATAAAACACAAAAAGAAGTAGGAAAGGACGCCAAGGCCTGCGAACGCCTGCAGGACTACTCGGGGTGTCCACTGGACTGAAGGCAGCAACCTCCATCTATGGTCCGTAGGGTCCTACACCGGGATCCGCACAAAAGTGCAGAGTGTAGCATCAATACAACCGACCCCATGTACTGATTGAGTATCGAGCCTAACCTCGGCGAAGTAGTAACGAGGGTAGAACACGACAAGCAAAGTCAACCTGTGCAGTTTAATAGTATACGGAGAAAATAATACAACGAGAAATAGACAGTTAAGCATAAGGGAAAAGAGGAACATGCTAAGGGGAGGAAATATCAAATAATGAAAGTAACGAGGTAAGGCACAATTTAGATATAAATTTAAGCAACGAATTAGTAATACGAAAACAAGTGCACGACATCACCCTTCGTGAATTTACTCCCGTCCTCACCATCAAAATCAATATATTCGGTACGGCATCACCCTTCATGCTTTTACCTCACAATATCATGGCAGGCATTATCATTCATGCATTATCTCTCATATCATGGCACAACATCACCCTTCGTGCTTTTACAATCACAATATTGACACGGCATCACCCTTTGTGCATTAACATTCACTCAAAATCTCACGCACGGAGTCACCCTTCGTGTTTTAACACTCTTCTTGACCCAAACACATCTATTAATAGCAAACCAACAAGGAACAATATAACGGATTAAACGGAAATAAACCATCACCTCCCGGCAAGGGAGTCAACAGTAGAATTAATACCATCCCGACAAGGGAGTCAACAACTATATCCAATTTCACTTAGTGAATAACATCACATAAAAATCTTCGACTGAAACTAATACTCAACACTGTTCAATATCAAGGAATTTCTACCAACATGGATAAAAATAAAGTGAAACTCAAGTATTACTTCACGAAAGCCACATAGACCACAATATTCGACTCACTCTACCCAAATCCCCAACTTTCTACCATTAAAACCCTAGAATTCTTGATAAAAGTTGATGAAAATCATTAGGAAATTGAAAGAAACTAGTTAGGGGTCACTTACATATGATTTGGGAAGAAACTCTCTTGAGAAAATCTCCATTGGTCTCTTATTTTGGTGAAGAAATGAAAATGAAACCGGGTGAAGTATCTAACCTAAACACTGCTCGACTCTCACATCTGCGCGCAGGTACGGAAAAATCCATCGCACCTGCGGAAATAGACAAGGCCCTTGGGGGCCACACCTGCGGAACCGCTTCTGCGAAGATTGTGTCGCACCTGCAGAAAAGGGCTGGCTGGGGCTGGACCGCACCTGCGGCCCAAGGCTCGCAGGTGCGGGCACACCAGAACTGGTGCACCAACACTGGTTCTTCAACTCTAAACACTCCGGAACCTACCCAAAACTCACCCGAGCCCTCGGGGCTCCAAACCTTACATGTACACAATCTCAAAAATTTCCTACGGACTTACTCGTGCGATCAAATCGCCAAATTAACCTCTTAAACAATGAATTTAACATTAAAATCCAAGAAAAATTTTAAAACTTCCAAAGTATCAAATTTCACAACTACGGGTCCGAATGACGTCAAATGACCTCTGTTTCTTACCAAATTTTATAGACACAACTCAAACATCATATTGAGCCTGAACCGGGCTCCAAAACCAAAAAACGGGCCCGATACCATAAATTTAAAATATAACCCAATTTCCAAAAACTCTTATATTTTCAGTAAATCAATTTCTTTCAAAAATTAATTTCTAGGGCTTGGGACCTCGAAATTCGATTCCGGGCATACGCCCAAGTCCCATATTTTTTTGCGGACCATCGGGGACCGTCGAATCACGGGTCCGGGTCCGTTTACCCAAAATGCTGACCGAAGTCAACTTAAATTCAATATTAAGGCAATTTAAGCATTTTTCTCAGTTTTCACATAGAAGCTTCTCGGATATACGCCCGGGTTGTGCACGCAAAACAAGGTGAGATAAAAGAAGGTTTTTAAAGCCTCGAAACACAGTTTAGAACTTATAAAACAAGGGATGACCTTTTGGCTCATCACATTCTCCACCTCTAAAACAATCGTTCGTCCTCGAATGGACATAGAAAAGTACTTGAATCAGGAAAAAAATGGGGATAACGGCTCTGCATATCGGACTCGGACTCCCAGGTAGTTGCCTCGGCAGGCTGACCTCTCCACTGGACACCAGCTGAAGGATAACTCTTCAATCTCAACTGATGAACCTGTCGGTCTAATATGGCTATCGGCTCCTCCTCATAGGTCAAATCCTTGTCCAACTGGACACTGCTGAAATCTAACACATGGGTTGGTTCTCCGTGGTACTTCCGAAGCATAGACACATTAAACACCGGATGCACAACTGATAAATTTGGTGGCAACGTAAGTCTGTAGTCCACCTCTCCTACTATATCCAGAATCTCAAATGGACCAATGAATCTAAGGTCTTAGCTAGCCCTTCTTCCCGAATCTCATCACGCCCTTCATGGGCGACACCCGAAGCAATACCCGCTCCCCAACCATGAATGCCAAACCACGAACATTGCGGTCGGCCTAACTTTTCTACCTGGACTGAGCTGTACGTAGTCTATCCTAAATGATATTACCATTATCCAAGGCATCATGCACTAACTCCGTACCCAATAACCGAGCCTCTTCCGGCTCAAACCACCCAACCGGCGACCGACACCGCGTACCATATAATGCCTCATAAGAAGCCATCTAAATGCTTAACCGATAGTTGTTGTTGTAGGAAAACTCACCTAATGGCAAGAACTGATCCCAAGAGCCTCCAAAGTGAATGACACAGGCTCGTAGCATATCCTACAAATTCTAAATAGTACGCTCGGACTGTCCGTCCTTCTGAGGATGAAATGATGTGCTCAACTCAACCCTCGTGCCCAAATCACACTAAACTGCCCTCCAGAAATCCAAGGTAAACTGTGTACCTCGGTCAAAAATAATAGACACGGACACACCATGAAGGCGAAAAATCTCCCTAATGTAGATCTCTGCCAATCTCTCCGAAGAATTGGAAACTACCACATGAATGAAATGCGCTAGCTTGGTCACCCTATCCATAATGACCCTTACAGCATCGACCTTACTTTGAGTCCGTGGGATTCCAACAACGAAATCTATGGTGATACGCTCCCACTTCCACTCAGGAATCTATTATGAAAGAAGTAGTGAAAAAAGAAGTCATAAAATTATTGGATGCATGCATCATCTTTCCTATTTCTCATACCAATTGGGTGAGCTCAGTTCAATGTGTACCCAAAAAGAGATGAATGAACGTGATTGAGAATGAGAAAAATGAGCTAATTCCTACCCGCACTATCACGAGTTGGAGAGTTTGCATAGATTATCGAAGGCTCAACAAAGCACCCGCAAGGATCATTTTCCACTCCCATTCATTGATCAAATGCTGGACAGGTTAGCAGGGCATGAATATTATTGTTTTATGGATGGGTATTCAGGTTACAATCAAATTGTCATATACCCAGAGGATCAGGAGAAGACCACCTATACTTGCCCTTATGGCACATTCGCCTTCAAGCGAATGCCATTTGGTCTTTGTAATTCACCAGCCACCTTCCAGAGATGTAAGATGGAGATTTTCACCGACATGGTGGAATGATTTGTAGAAGTGTTTATGGATGACTTCTCAGTCTTTGGGGAATCTTATGATGACTGTTTGAAAAACCTGAACATGGTGTTGGCCCGTTGTGAAGAAACGAATCTGGTGTTAAATTGGGAGAAGTGTCACTTCATGGTGCTGGAAGGCATTGTCTTGGGTAATAGAATATCTAAAAGTGGCATCGAAGTTGATAAGGCAAAAGTAGAGGCAGTCGAGAAACTACCTCCACCAATTTCAGTGAAGGGTGTCCGGAGTTTCTTGGGACACAAAGGATTTTATAGGCGCTTTATCAAAGATTTCTCTAAAATTGCTACCCCATTGTGCAAGTTGCTGGAAAAAGATATCAAGTTCAATTTTGATGCACCCTGCCTGAAGGCATTTGAGGAGCTCAAGAAGAAATTGGTAACTGCCCCCATAATTGTTGCACCTGATTGGTCACTACCATTTGAACTTATGTGTGATGCAAGTGACCATGCAATTGGAGCAGTGCTAGGCCAAAGGAAATACAAGGTGTTTTATTCCATCTACTATGCGAATAAGACCCTCGATGATGCACAAAATAATTACACCACCACTAAAAAGGAGCTGTTAGCTGTGGTGTGGGCCTTTGAAAAATTCCGGATATACTTGGTGGGCACAAAAGTTATTGTCCACACAGATCACGCATCAATCAGGTATTTATTTACATAGAAGGAGTCTAAAGCTAGATTGATGTGCAGGGTTTTATTGTTGCAAGAATTTGATGTGGAAATAAGAGACCGAAAGGGCACTGATAACCAAGTATCTGACCACCTGTCAAGGCTGGAAAATCATGATCATGTTCAGGAGGGTGGAGATATCAAAGAAGTCTTTCCTGATGAGCAACTTTTTGCGATAACCCAAGACCCTCCTCCGTGGTATGCCGATTATGTGAATTATTTGATGAGTGGGGTACTTCCCCCGGAAATAAAATCTGAAGCAAGGAAAAGGTTCTTACGCGATGTGAAATTTTACTATTGGGATGAGCCCTACCTGTACAAAGAAAGTGGTGATCAGTAAATGAGGAAATGCATTCCTAATGTAGAAGTGGAACGGGTGTTGTACGATGTTCATGTATCACCTTATGGAGGTCATCATGGTGGTGATCGAACGACAGCAAAAGTGCTACAATCTGGGTTCTTTTGGCCAACACTATTCAAAGTTGCCCACGCATTTGTTAAAAAGTGTGACCAATGCCAGAGAACAGGAACGATAACAAGGAAACATGAGATGCCTTTGAATAATATCTTGGAGGTAGATATTTTTGATGTATGGGGGATAGATTTTATGGGTCCATTCCCATCATCCAGGGGATATAAATACATTTTGCTAGCAGTTGACTACGTGTCGAAATGGGTGGAGGCAATTGCATTGCCGACGAATGATGCCATGGTTGTCGCTGCGTTTGTGAAGAAGAATATATTCTCTAGATTTGGTACTCCACGAGCCTTGATTAGTGATGAAGGAACCCATTTTTGCAATAGGTTGTTGAATAACCTTTTAGATAAATATGGGGTCCGTCATCGAGTTGCAACAGCATATCACCCTCAAACAAGTGGACAAGCAGAGGTATCCAACAGAGAAATCAAGCAAATACTAGAGAAAACGGTAAGTGTGAACAGGAAAGATTGGGCTACTAAGTTAGATGACGCTTTATGGGCATACGGAACAGCATACAAGACACCAATTAGGGCATCACCGTACAACCTGGTGTATGGGAAGGCATGTCACCTGCCCGTAGAGCTTGAACACAAGGCTATTGGACTATCAAGAAGTTAAACATGAACCTTGAAGCCGCGAGTGAGAAAAGAATGTTGCAGTTGGATGAATTGGATGAGTTCAGATTGTACTCATACAAAAATGCCAAACTTTACAAAAAAAAAAAAAAAACAAAACCAAGAGATGGCATGAAAAACATATACATCCGCGTCATTTTGAGCCGGGCCAACAGGTAATATTATTCAATTCTAGACTTAGACTGTTTCTAGGAAAGCTGAAATCGAGATGGTCAGGTCCGTTTAAAATAGTGAGAGTCACTCCATATGGTGCACTTGAATTACAAGCTATACATGGTGAAGGAACATTTTTAGTGAATGGGCATAGAGTAAAACATTATTGGGGTTGTACCACAAATCGTGAGAAGACCAAAGTCGTGCTCGCTGATGACTGAGGCGAGGTTCTGCGTCGTGCCGTGACGTTAAATCAGGCGCTTCATAGGAGGCAACCTATTGACTTGTTGTAATCATCGTGCCACGACATTAACTAAGGCACTCATTGGGAGGCAGCCCAATACTTAGTTAAATCTTAACATAGCTTGAAGGATTTCATATAATTATAGGTACCAACAAGCTTGCGAGTGCATTCAAGCGAAAGGAGCAGTGTTCGTGCATGACGGAAGGTGAGACGAAGGCCAGGGGGTACCTGACGTTTCAGCACTAACGCCACGGTAGGCTGGGCGATTCAGCTCTAACGCCTGGATAACGCCAGGGTAGGCTGGCCATTTGGGATGCAACGCCTGGATAACGCCAGAGGGTCCGGGATTTAAGACTAAAACGCACGCCTAACGCCAAGTAAGTATCTTCTTCTAATTTTTTTTATCTCCTATCTCCCTCTCTAGCAAGAGTTTGCTCCAAAGAACACAAACAACTTACACAAACAACGAATTTCTCTCACACTCACACTACAACACATAGATTACACCCACATCAACTCTACACCCACAACACACACATAAACAGATCTGCACTCCCACAGCACACACAAGTCTGCACAGGTTCAATTTCGGGGCTCACCTCATCAAATTAACACTCATCAATCATTAAGGTATGATTTTATCCCTATTCTCTGTAAATTAGACTTGGGTGTTACAATTATATATGGTGTAATCATGATTCATGGTGGTTCCTTATGGGTTTATGAATTTCATGGTCATATGGTATGATGTTTTGCATCCCCATCCCCTAAACCCTCTAGGAATGGCCTGCATTTGTTAAAGTAAGTGGTGTTATGGAACCCCACCCAGATGTGGGTACATGAGGCAATCCCTCAATTCCATAAGACCTCTCAAAGTATTGTGCACGCCAAGTGCTCGATATAATGCCTCAATGGAAATACATATCCCATTTGGAGCTCGAGTCTCCGAGAAACATCCCACTAGTATCATGCATTGTCAATTCCATGAAATGTTAACTATGAAGAGGCTCACAAGAAATCCTTTGGGTCAATTATTCATTAACGTGCCAAGGTGAAGTCTGAGTAACCTTTGGAAAGCTTTTGTACACACTTTGTGACACCCACTAACTACTGATCATATGTGTAGGAAAAACAATGCTACCCAGAAGATCCACTGGCAAGGGGAAGGCCACGTCGTCGGCCCCAACTAAAAGCAAAGAAAAACCCCCCACAACCCCAAAAGAAAATAAAAGGGGGGATGATACTTCCAGTATGACCAGTGAGGAAGCAGTAGCTGTTGTCGCTGCTATGAGACAGCGACCGACTAGTGAAAGGGAATATGGTCTCAACAGCATAGCACTGCAATCCAGGAAATGGTATGCACGCTGCAAACCCAAGCATGTTCACCCTGAAGGGGCCATTAAGGAAGGGAGTCTAAGATCAAAATTCCCAGTGATCTGGGGGATCATCCATGAGTTGGGGCTGGGATATGTGTTCAGACACAATGGTGACATCAACCTCAACTTAGTCCAAGAATTCTATGCAGGGTTTGACCCTAAGGAAAAGAATGTATTGGTGCCAATTCGTGGGCACTTGGTAGATTTTTTGGCCAAGGCCATTTGTGACTTCCTAGGTGCACCAAATGTTCCGGTGGAGCCTCTAGAGAAATTCATCCGTCAGCCCAACTATAGAGAGGTGAGGCACACACTTTGTGGGATTGCTTCCACAGCTGCTTGGATTCCGGATAGAGCCACAAATCGCCATAAAAGATTTCCAAAGAAGAAAATGAAGGCTGAGACCCAGGTATGGCTTAAAGTGATTAATGCATGGATACTACCATGCAACTATGACACCTTAATCAGCCGAGAGAGGATTTGTGTGCTCTGCTTCCTCATGACAGTGCAGAGGGTATGTACGGGTCAGCTGATGCGCTATCAAATGGGGTTGGTGCGTTCGAGCAACAGAATTGATCGAATACCATTCCCAAATTTCATAACTCAGTTCCTGCTAAATGAGAATGTGGCGGTTGAGCCCAACTTTGACCATACCATTGATAAATTTCCAACGAGAGATTGACATCTCTGGCCTAAGATTGAAGGAAGAGCCCTCCTTGACCAATGCAGAGCGCAACGTGCGGGATGACAGCTTCATGGCCCATCTTTATGGGATGATGGATTTGCAGTTCCGAATAGGAGGTCGGCCAGCGTAAGTTTATGAGAGTGTTGAATTGGATCACAGGTACCCGCTAAATGCTCATGCATTGCAGATGATTTCAGCGGGTGAGGGATACAGGCTCCCTGATGATGAGGATATAAACACTCCTGACGACTCTGATGTAGAGCCAATGCGCTCGGATGAGGAAGATAATGATGAAGATGAACATGAGGAGGAGTGGAGAGCGTCAGATGATGACGACGCTGAATGACCAGGGAGTTTCTTGTACCTCGCTTCTTTTACTGCTTTTGTCTCTATATAATGCACTGGGGACAGTGCTTAGATTAAGTTTGGGGTGTGTATGTTGTTGTATTATGTTGAACTTACGAATTGTCAAATGTATGTGGGTTTGTATTGTAGTTTTATATTCATGATAGTAAATGATTTTCTTTCTTTTAAGTTTTTTGTAGTTGTTTCAAATATATTTAAAAAATAAAAGATATGTAATAATTTTGGAGTTTTCCGGACTATGGACCTCTGAGACAGCTCTCTTGAGGGAACTAAGTCTAAAGAAAATACCAAAAAGATTTTTTTTTCTTTTAAGTAGTGTAGTAATTCCCCCTTGGTTTTTCTTTGGACCACGGTTCTTTTACAAGGGTGTAACTTGAACAGGGTAATTTAAATTAAGTTTATTTTTGTTTTTAGAGAAGTTAGGAAGAAACTGAGTAAATTAGAGATACCCCATGACATGTTTGATGCCGGCATATTAGGTTATGACATACATTCTACTTTCCCTTGTATTTGGTTTGACATGTGCTGCCTGAGTAAAAATAAATAGCCTATCTTGTGACGCCTTAGCTCAGTTGTTTGACTTGAATGCTACATAGTGTAATATTTCTTAAATTCTCTCAATTTTGTATGCTTTCTTGACTTGAGAGTTGAATAAAACCGTTGTGATTGAGTCATGTGCAATGTGTGAGTGAGGTTTAGTGATTGTCTATGCTATCCTGTGTAGTCTATAACTTTCCCCGTGTGTTAATCGAAGCGAAATTGTAGGTTGTGCTAGTCTAGTAGATGACGTAGGCATTTTCTTGCTTGATCATGGATGTGCTGGTCACATAAGAATTATATTTTCCATTACTAGCCCCTTTGAGTCGTTTGACCTTTTCTTTGGTACCCACATTACAAGTCGTATCCCTATTTTGTTCTTAATTTGAGAATTTTGCACCTTTTCCTCCTAAGGCACTTAGTCGCTAAAAGAAGTAAGGTGAGATATTGGGGATTAACTTTTGAGTGGAGCCATGGAAAGACTTGTTAGTGAAAAAAAAAATGTATTCCAGAATCACTAGCCATTGAATCTTCATGTATGGAGTGTGTGTAGGAAAGAAGAAAAAAAAATATACATATACATATACATATATATATATATATATATATATATATATATATATATATATGTACAAAAAGATACACACCTCCAAATTTTATTATTTGTGCTAGTGAGAATATAGAAGTGCTTAATTGAAAAAGGGCTATGTTGAATAGGAATTGTGGCAAGGGAATTTGTTGAGAAGAATGTGTGTTGATTTGTGAAAGTAGTGTATTAAAGTGCTTAGGAGGGTTAGTTACTATTCCTAAATATATCCTACCCGTACCTTAGCCTACATTACAACCTCAAAAGTCCTAATTGATCCTAGACTTGGCTAACTTGAATTAGTGGAGATCTACACTACGGGCAAGCTTATGGAACGACCACGGGAAGCATATGAATTCTTTGTGAGGGTGAGTGAATTTTTTCAATTGTGTGACGTCCTTAAATAATGTTAAAAAGTATATTTGAATGTGTGGACTAGATATATTCATTCTCTTGTTGTTGGTGAGGGCACATGATCTCATGAACGATTGGTAATATTATAATTTTCTTGTTAGGTAGGTGCGTGAATTGAGAGGGCTTAGTGGTTGCAAGTCGACTCTTGAGGTTGCGTGGTTGCAGTTAGGTTGTTGGTATGATTGATTGAATTGTTATACTTGGGCATGTTTAAAGAAGGGAAAGAATGTGAAAGTTTGTATGCTCATATTTGATTGCCGGTATCGATCATAGTTAAGGGGTAATGTGTGCGATTGAAAAGTAAAAATACTCATTGTTAATGAAATATGTACGTGTTAAAGGATATTGCTCGAGGACGAGCAAGAGTCTAAGTGTGGGGTGTTCATGCGTGGCTAGAATTCATAGTTTTAAGCATTATATACCTTACATTTTATGTGCTTTTGTGATAAAATTACACGTTATATGTGCATAATGGAGTCTATTTCATGTGTAGGTGAATTGGAGATGGAAGCCGAGCTAAATGGGTGCATAAACATCGAAAATACGCTCAATAGTCGAAAAGGAGTGACCCGGGCAATACTCGGGCGTTTGGCCCCTAAAGCCAGACATGCCCATGCGTTAAGGGGGCGTTTGGCCCTTAAGGCCAGGGTGACCCTGGCGTTAGCCAGGCGTTACACCCCTAACGCCAGGCCTACCCTGGCGTTAAGGGGGCGTTTGGGGCTTAACGCATGGGTACCTGGTCTATTCAACTCCGAGTATTAAAGGGTTTTAAGTGTTTGCCGGTTAGAATAGAAGTCTCCTACACGTTTAGGGTTTATCCCAAACGTATAAATAGACCCAATAACACAATTTTGAAGGAGGATGCCATTTTTTGACAGAATATACACACAAGATCATTGAAGAAGCAAAGGATTATAAGTTTTCTTCATCTTAATCTTGTATTTTCCATTGATGCAAAGACTTATGAAATTGGTTAATTCTAGTATGAGTGGCTAAACACCTATTGTTCTGGGGTTGTGGGTTAGCCATGAATATTGTTATCGATATTAACTTAACCTTAATTTTAATTCGCTCAATATATTGTTGTTTCTTCAATTCTGCGTTTAATTGCTTAATTGTTTGGCCAGCAATTAGGTTCTACATACTATCTATGTGATGCTTGGGAAAGTTGTATATAGATTAGAGAAGAATTGAAGAGAGCGCGATCTTAACCCTTCAGGGGAGCGGATTTGTGGTTAGGATAGGAATATACCTAGTCACCGTGCTTAATTAAACATCGCAATCTTAGTGCGTGATAATAGATTAATTTCATATGAATATAGGCGTTAATCTATTGAGAATAGGCGAGTAGTACTTCGGGAGAAGGCTACGAGAGCAATTATTGATTAATTAGCAACCATGAGTGAATTATATGAAAGGGAAAGTTAATTAGAATGCAATATGAATGGTGAATTGATCACAATCCTGGAATATTTGTCTCTATTGAATACACAACAATATTCTTGTTACTTGATAATTAGTTCATATAATCATAGTATAAATCAGTTATATTATTGGATTTTATTTTGGCTCGATTAAATAGCAATTAGAGTGATTCAATAAGTAGTTGAAGCAAGTCCCTGTGGGTTCGACATTCGATTTCACAGTATATTACTTGCTACGACCACGTATACTTGCGTGTGCGGTTTGAGACCAACACATATCATCAATATACGCTAAAGGGATAAAGCCCAATAAAAAATATCCAATTTACATCATAGATCCCGAAATTGGCCAAACCCGACCTCCGGGCCCATGACTCGGATTCCGATAAAAATAAAAAAAATTATAATCCTTGCGCTCTCACGAGTTCATGCATACGAAATACATCAAAATTGGATCCGAAATGGCCCCTCAATTCTCCAATTTAAAGTCTCAAGTTTCAAGGCCTTAATCTTCCAATTTCACCACTAAAACATGATTAAACAATGGGATAATTGCCATAAACACAAGATACAAAGTCCATGTAGCTTACCTCACTGAATACACTTGATTCCCGCTTGATATCCCTGCTCAAAGCTAATCAGTCAAAAATGGTGAAGAAAATGAGAGAATTTCGCGAAGGCAACCTTATATAGGTTCTTCCCAGCTGTATCGCACCTGTGACCAAAACCCCGCATTTGTGGCGCCGCACATGCGGAAAATCCCTCGCAGGTGCGGAATCTCACTTAAGCCAAAATTCCGCATCTGCGGCCCTCATCACGCACCTGCAGCAGCATGTATGACCCAACTTCCGCACCTGCGCTCCCAAGCGAGGTTCCTCTTTTCAGCATCTGCGCAAGGCGTTCTGCACCTGCGCCTTCGTACCTGCGCCTTCCCGTCCGCAGGTGCCGCCACTCCAGAAAGCCTGCACCAGCAGCCCTTTGCTCGGATTTTCCAAACATCCAACCTCCCGAAATCATCCGAAATCAACCCCAAACCCCTCGGGGCCTCAACCAAAAGTACCAACAACTCATATATCAATACACCAACCTAGTCGAACCCTCGAAACGTGCAAAATAAAATCAAAACACCGAATCAAAATTCAAGCCTAGGGATTTCTAAACATACAAAAATCGCCAACGATGCCGAAACCAGCCAACCCATGTCCGAATGACCTGAAAATTTGCACACACATACTAAATGACACTACTGACTTATTCCAACTTCCGGAATTCCATTCCTAACCTGATATCTAATTTTCCACTGGCGACCGTAAATTACCAAAAATCCAATTTCGCTAATTCAAGCCTAATTCTACTCCGGACCTCCGAATGACATTCCGAAGACACTCCTAAGTCCCAAATCACCTAATGAAACTATCTCAGCTACGAAACCCCCATTCCGAGATCATTTACCTACAAGTCATCTTTCAGTTGACTTTTCTAACTAAATCACCAATCAAAGAAACAAAGTGTATCATTTCTCACCACAACCAACCCGAATGGATCTGCCCAACGCAACACAAAAAAGCTCAACCAAAGAAGAATGAAGTAGAAATGGAAAGAAACAGGGCTAAACTCTTGGAAAGACCGATCGGGTCGTTACATTCTCCCCTCTTAATAAAATATTTGTCCTCGAACGGGTCTAGAAACATACATGGAGCCTCAAATAGGTGGGGGTATCTGCTCCGCATCTCCCACTTTGTTTCCCAGGTGGCCTCCTCCACCGGCTACCTCTCCACTGCACTTTTACTGAAGTTATATCCTTAGACCTCAACCTTCTGACTTGGTGACCCAAAATGGCTACTGGCTCTACCTCATAAGATATATCACCCTCAAGCTGAATTGAACTGAAGTCCAATACATAAGACGGGTCACCAATATACTTATGAAGCATGGAAATATGAAATACCGGATGCACGCTCGACAAGCTAGGTTGAAAGGCAAGTCTCTAAGCCACCTCTCCAACCCTCTGAAGCACCTCAAAAGGCCCAATGAACCGGGGACTCAACTTACCCCTCTTCCCGATCCGCATAACACCCTGCATGGGTGACACCTTCAACATCACCTTCTCCCTAACGATAAAAGACACATCACGGACCTTGCGGTCCACATAACTCTTCTGAATCAACTTTACCTTATCCAACGCATCCTGTACCAAGTCTGTGCCTAATAGCCTGGCCTCACCCGGCTCAGACAAACCAACCAGAGATCTACACCTCCTCCCCTATAAAGCCTCATATGGAGCCATCTGAATGCTCGCTTGATAGCTATTTTTATATGCAAACTCCATGAGTGGTAGAAACTAGTCCCATAAACCCCCAAAGTCAATAACACAAGCATGCAACATGTCCTCTAGAATTTGAATAGTGCGCTCGGACTGCCCGTCTGTCTGACGATGAAAAGCCATGCTAAACACAACCTGATTACCCAACCCTCTCTGCACAGACCTCCAGAATTGAGATGTGAACTAAGTACCTCTGTCGGAGATTATAGAAACTGGAACACCATGTCGTCGAAAAATCTCTTTAATATAAATCTCAGCTAGCCACTCTGAAGAATGAGTAGTACCAACAGGAATGAAGTGAGTGGACTTAGTCAGCCGATCCACAATAACCCATATAGCATCAAACCTCCTCGAAGTCCGTAGGAGTCCAACTACAAAGTCCATGGTGATCTGCTCCCACTTCCACTCAGGAATAACCAAACTCTGATGTAATCCACCTGGTCTCTGGTGCTCGCACTTGACCTGCTGGCAGTTGAGACACCGAGCTACAAATCCAACGATATCCTTTTTCATCCTCCTCCACCAATAATGCTGCCTCAGATCACTATACATCTTAGCGGCACCTGGATGGATGGAATACCGCGAGTTGTGGGCCTCCTCAAGAATCAACTCCCGAAGTTGATCTATATTAGTCACACATATCCGACACTGCATTCTCATAACACCATCATCGCCAATAACCACATCCCTGGCATCACCTCGCCGGACCCTATCCTTAAGAACAAGTAAGTGCGGTCATCATACTGGCGCTCTCTGAAACAGTCATAAAAGAGAAGACTTGGAGCTACACAAGACAATAACCGGCGGGGCTCCGATAGATTGAACCTCACCAACTGGCCCGCTAAGGCCTGAACATCAAGTGCTAACGGTCTCTAAGTTACTGGGAGATATGCTAGGGTCCCCAAACTCTCTGCTCTATGACTCAAGGCATCGGCCACTACATTAGACTTCCCTGGATGGTATAGAATAGTGATATCATAGTCCTTGAGAAGCTCCAACCATCTCCTCTGACTCAAATTCAGATCCTTCTATTTAAACAAGTGTTGCAGGATACGTTGATTAGTAAAAACCTCACAATGAACCCCATATAAATAACGACGCTAAATCTTCAAGGCGTGAACAATGGCTGCTAGCTCGAGATCATGCACCGGATAATTCTTCTCATGAGTCTTCAACTGGCGCGAGGCGTAGGAAATAACCCTACCCTCTTGCATCAAAACACAACCAATGCCTATCATCAAGGCATCATAATACACGGTATAAGAACCTGAAGCTGATAGCAATGGAGCTGAGGTCAAAGTCGTCTTGAGATTTTGGAAGCTCTCCTCACACTCGTCTGAGCACCTGAACAAATCACCCTTCTGATTCAATTTGGTCAAGGGTGAAGAGATAGAATAAAACCCCTCCAATAAGAGACGGTAATACCCCGCCAAACCAAGGAAGCTCCTAATCTCTATAGCTGAGAACGGTCTGGGCCAACTCTGCACCGCCTCTATCTTCTTCGGATCAACCTGAATACCCTCGCTGGACACCACGTACCCTAAGAAAGCTACTGAGCCAAGCCAAAACTCACACTTGGAGAACCTTGCACAAAGCTTCTCCTCCCTCAATCTCTACAATACAACCCTCAAATGCTGGGCATGCTCCTCCCGGCTACAAGAATACACCAGGATGTCATCAATGAACACAATAACAAAGGAATCCAAATATGGCTGGAACAAGTGGTTCATTAGATGCATGAATGCTGCTAGGGCATTGGTCAACCGAAAAGACACCACTAAAAACTAATAGTGTCCATAACGGGTCCTGAAAGCCGTCATGGAAACATCTGAATCTCGAATCTTCAGCTGACGGTACCCGGATCTCAAGTCAATCTTAGAGAACACCCTAGCTCCCTGAAGCTGATAAAACAAATCATCAATGTGAGGTAGAGGATACTTATTCTTAATTGTAACCTTGTTAAGCTGCCTATAGTCAATACACATTTTCATGGAACCACCATTCTTCTTCACGAACAACACCGATGCACCCCAAGGTGACACACTAGGCCAGATGAACCCCTTTTCTAGGAGTTCCTGAAGCTACTCTTTCAATTCCTTCAACTCTGCTGGTTCAATACGATACTATAGAATAGAAATAGGCTGAGTTCCCGGCACCAGCTCAACTCCAAAATCAATATCCCTATCGGGCGGCATGCCCGGCGGATCAGTAGGACACATGTCCGGATACTGACGGACTGCAGGATCAGAATCAACAGTGGGAGTCTCAGCACTGAAAATATCCCTCACAAAAGCCAAATAAGACAGCCATCCTTTCTCTACCATACGCTGAGCCTTTAGGTATTGATGAATGGCTAGAATTCATGATTTTAAGCATTATATACCTTGCATTTTATGAGCTTTAATGATAAAATACACGTCGTATGTGCCTAATAGGGTTTGTTTTATGTGTAGGTGAATTGGAAATGGAAACGGGGCTAAAGGATGCAAATACGTCAAAGAATACGCGAAAGGGGACAACCGGACGATAGCCGGGCGACAGAGCCAAACAGCCTGACCCAGCCTGGCCTTAGCCAGGCGTTAGAGCCCTAACGCCGGGGGGGCCTGGCGTTAGCCAGGCGTTAGAGCCCTAACGCCAGGGGCTGCCTGGCCTTACCCAGGCGTTTGGGCTGAAACGCCAGGGACTCGGGACGGCCAGAAATCGAGTTTGACGGGTTTTAAGTGTTTCCAAGTTAGAATAGAAGTCTTTGAGACGTTTAGGGTTCATTATAAACATATAAATAGACCCAAAAACATCACATTAAGGGACTTATGCAGACTTTTGACAGGGGGATTCGACAGAGGACTCTTGACGGACGATTCTACTTAGTTTTTCTTCTCTTCTCTTCTTTTAGTTTTATAGTTATTAGTTCTAGAGTATTGGGTGTTACATGAACGTTGTAGTTGAAGCTTCAATTATTCTTAT
>ML366220.1:0-16981 GCA_005239505.1 Nicotiana paniculata | reverse complement strand
TCCACTAGTGTCGACATCTGGTTTGAGCACATGCTTTAATCACTTTATGCCTCCACTTTGAACCTTTGAATTGAATCCCAATTTTTGATTCTGCTCTATGATCATGCTCATGGGGTGGTGGAACAAATCTGCCTGGCCCAAATAAACTCTGTAATAATCTGCGTTTCTTGGCCTTGCGATAAAATGTGTACTCCTTACTTTCAGGCAAGAAGAACTCAATAATGTAGGCATCTTGTTCTTTATCTCTCAACTCATCAGGTGGTTCGGATAACTCTATTTGCATATTATCATCCAAACACAATTTGTACATATGGTTGGAGTGTGTACCAACATCCTCAACAATTACGACACTGGATTAACCAAAGTATGTAGCATCAATGTCTTTGGTTAAATCCAGTATCTTTTCTACTACATCATCATCCTCCGATTTCAGTTCTAATATGGGTGGTGTTTCACTAAATAGCTCGGCCGACAGGTTCTCACCTTTTTCTACATGCAATGAATTAAATTCGAGAGCCTGTTTCCATACCTCTTTTTCCTCAAGTGCTAACACCCAATCTGCTAGTTCTTCACCGTTCATATCATCCAGATTCGCGAAACATTCATCCAAAGAGTTCCCAATTATCAGACAAGCATCATCTTTTTCTGGGATCACATTCACAGCATTAATCAGAGAGCAGTTGGCAAACTCACTGGGTTTCCTCATAGACTTCTGAACGTTGAAAGTCATTTCTTCATTGTTAAGCCTCATCTTAAGTTCCCCAGTCTCGCAATCAATAAGAGCTCTGCCTGTGGCCAAAAATGGCCTTCCCAAAATTATGGGGATTTCCTCATCTACCTTGCAGTCTAAGATCACAAAATCAGCAGGAAATACAAACTTTCCCACTTGCACCAAGGCATCATCCAGAATACCCGACGGTCTCTTCACCGTCCTATCACCAAGTTGTAACAGCATGGATGTGGGCCTGGCTCTACCAATTCCCAGTCTTATATATATGGCCAGCGGCATCAAATTAATGTTGTCCCCCAAGTCACATAGAGCTTTGGTGAAAGTCAAGTTGCCTATGGTAGAGCCCGGACGTTTGGGCTCTAACGCCCCCTTAAAGCCAGGGCAGGCCTGGCGTTAGGGCCCTAACACCCCCCTAACGCCGGGGGGGCCAGANCCTACACATAAAATAAACTCCATTAAGCACATAACAAGTGTATTTTTATCATTAATGCGCATAAAATATAAGTTATATCACATGTTAAACTATGCAATTTAGTCTCGCATCAATAATACATGCACGACTGTGGGAATTCAAGTTTAATTGCCATAAAATGCAAAAAATTGTAACTTGATCATTTCAAAGTATTGGTTATGGTTTTGTGGGTTGTATTTGATGTCCTGGAGAAATATCATGCAATCCGGTACCGTCTCTATACCAAGGCATCCGGCCTAGACTATGGCAAGCGATAATAGAGGTACGACTGGCGGAATCGTAGTTTAATTGCCATAAAATGCCAAAAATGTAACTTGATCAGTTTGAAGTGTTGGTTATGGTTCCTTGGGTCGTATTTGATGTCCAGGAAAAATATCATGCGATCCGGTACCAGTTTCGTACCAAGGCGTCCGCCCTGGACCATGGCAGGCGCTAATACAGGCACGACTGGCGAAATTCAAGTTTTACTGCCATAAAATGCCAAAGAATGTAACTTGATCATTTCGAAGCGTTGGTTATAGTTCCTTGGGTCATATTTAATGTCCCGGAAAAATATCATGTGACCTGGTACCGGCTCCGTACCAAGGCGTCTAGCCTGGACCATGGCAGGAGATAATACAGGCACGACTGGTGGAATTCTAGTTTAATTTCCATAAAATGTAACTTGATCATTTGACGCGTTGGTTATGGTACCTTGGGTCGTATTTGATGTCCAGGACAAATATCATGCGATCCGAGACCAGCTCCGTACCAAGGCGTCCGGCCTGGACCAGGGCAGGCGCTAATACAGGCACGACTGTCGGAATTCCAGTTTAATTGACATAAAATGCCAAAAAAGTAAATTGATCATTTAGAAGCGTTGGTTATGGTTCCTTGGGTCATATTTAATGTCCCCTACAAATATCATGCGACCCAGTACCATCTCCGTACCAAGGCGTCCGGCCTGGACCATGGCAGGCGATAATACAGGCACGACTTGCGGAATTCCAGTTTAATTGCCATAAAATACAAAAAAATGTAACTTACTCATTTCAAAGCGTTGGTTATGGTTCCTTGGTTCATATTTGATATCCCGGAAAAATATCATGCGATCTGGTACCGGCTCCGTACCAAGGTGTCCGGCCTGGACCGTGGCAGGCGATAATACATGCACGAATGACGGAATTCCAGTTTAATTGCCATAAAATGCAAAAAATGGAACTTGATCATTTTGAAGTGTTGGTTATGGTTCCTTGGGTCGTATTTGATATCCCGGAAGAATACCATGTGATACGGTAACGGTTCTGTACCAAGTTGTCCGGCCTGGACCATAGCAGGCGATTATACAGGCATGACTGGCGAAATTCCAGTTTATATGCTATAAAATGCCAAAAAATGTAACATGATAATTTCGAAACGCTGGTTATGGTTCCTTTTGTCGTATTTGATGTCTCAGATAAATATAGTGAGATTCGGTATCGGCTCCGTACCAAGGGCTCCAACCTGGACCATGACAGGCGATAATACAGGCATGATTGGCGCAATTCCAGTTTAATTGCCATAAAATGCAAAAAAATGTAACTTTATCATTTCAATGTTTTGGTTATGGTTCTTTTGGTCATATTTAATGTCCCGGACAAATATGATGCGATCCGGTACCGTCTCCGTACCAAGGCGTCCGGCCCGGACCATGGGAGGCGATAATACATGCACGACTGACGGATTTCCAGTTTAATTGCCATAAAATGCCAAAAAATGTAACTTGATCATTTCGAAGAGTTGGTTATGGTTTCTTGAGTTGTATTTGATGTCCAAGAAAAATATCATGCGATCCGGTACCGGCTCCATACCAAGGCGTCCGACCTGGACCATGGATGGCGATAATACAGGCACGACTTGCGGAATTCCAATTTAATTTCCATAAAATGCCAAATAATGTAACTTGATCATTTCGAAGCGTTAGTTATGGTTCCTTGGATCGTATTTGATGTCCAGGACAAATATCATGTGATCCGGTACCAGCCCCGTACAAAGGCGTCCGGCCTGGACCATGGCAGGCACTAATACAGGCACGACTGGCAGAATTCCAATTTAAATTCCATAGAATGCCAAAAAATGTAACTTGATCATTTAGAAGCATTGGTTATGGTTCCTTGGGTCATATTTGATATCCCAGACAAATATCATGCGATCCGGTACTGGCTCCGTACCAAGGCATCCGGCCTGGACCATGGCAGGCGATAATACATGCACGATTGACGGAATTCCAGTTTAATTTCCATAAAATGCCAAAAAAGTAACTTGATCATTGCGAAGCGTTGGTTATGGTTCCTTGGGTCGTATTTGATGTCCCGAAAAAATATCATGAGATCCGGTACCGGCAGCGTACCGAGGCGTCCGGCCCGGACCATGGCAGGTGATAATATAGGCACGACTGCCAGAATTCCAGTTTAATTGCCATAAAATACCAAAAAATATAATTTGATCACTTCGAAGCGTTGGTTATGGTTCCTTTGGTCGTATTTGATGTCCCGGACAAATATCATGATATCCGGTACCGGCTCCGTACCAAGGCGTCCGGCCTGGACCATGGCAGGCAATAATACAGGCATGACTGGCGGAATTCCTGTTTAATTGCCATAAAATGCCAAATCATGTTACTTGATCATTTCGAAGCGTTGGTGATGGTTCCTTGGGTCGTATTTGATGTCCTAGATAAATATCATGTGATCCGGTATCTGCTCCATACCAAGGCGTCCGGCCTGGACTATGGCAGGCAATAATACAGGCACGGCTGGCGGAATTCCAGTTTAATTGCCATAAAATTCCAAAAAATGTAACTTGATCATTTCGAAGCGATGGTTATAAATCCTTGGGTTGTATTTTATGTCCCATACAAATATCATGCGATACGGTACCGACTACGTACCAAGGCATCCGGCCTGGACCATGGAAGGCGATAATGCAGGCACGACTTGGGGGAATTCTAGTTTAATTGCCAAAAAATTACAAAAGTTGTAACTTGATCCTTTCGAAGAGTTGGTTATGGTTTCTTCGGTTGTATTTGATGTCCCGTAAAAATATCATGCGATCCAGTACCGGATCCATACCAAGGCGTCTGGCCTGGACCATGGGTGGCGATAATACATGCACGACTGGCTGAATTCCAGTTTAATTTCCATAAAAAGCCAAAAAATGTAACTTGATCATTTCGAAGTTTTGGTTATGGTTCCTAGGGTCATATTAGATGACCCGGAAAAATATCATGCGATTTGGTATCGGCTACGTACCACGGCGTTCGGCCTGGACAATGGCAGGCGATAAGAAAGGCACGACTTGGCGGAATTCCAGTTTAATTGCTATAAAATTCCAACAAATGTAACTTGATCATTTTGAAGTTTTGGTTATGGTTCCTTGGGTCATATGTGATGTCCCGGACAAATATTATGCGATTTGGTACCGGTTACGTACCAGGGCGTCCAGCCTGGACCACGGCAGGCGATAATACAAGCACGACTTGGCGGAATTCCAGTTTAATTGCCATAAAATGCCAAAAAATGTAACTTGATCATTTCGAAGCGTTGGTTATGGTTCCTTGGGTTGTATTTGATGTCCCGGAAAAATACCATGTGATCTTGTGCCGGCTCCATACCAAGGCGTCCGGCCTAGACCATGGATGGCGATAATACAGGCACGACTGGCGAAATTCCAGTTTAATTGCCATAAAATGCCAAAAAATATAACTTGATCATTTCAAAGCGTTGGTTATGGTTATGTGGGTCGTATTTGATGTCCTGGAGAAATATCATGCGATCCGGTACCGTCTCTATACCAAGGCGTCCGGCCTGGACCATGGTAGGCGATAATACATGCACGACTGTCGGAATTCCAGTTTAATTGCCATAAAATGCACAAAAATGTAACTTGATCATTTCAAAGTGTTGGTTATGGTTATGTGGGTCGTATTTGATGTCCTGGGGAAATATCATGCGATCTAGTACCGTCTCTGTACCAAGGTGTCCTGCCTGGACAATGGCAGGCGATAATAGAGGCAGGACTAGCGGAATTCCAGTTTAATTAACATAAAATGCCAAAAAATGTAACTTGATCATTTCGAAGCATTTGTTATGGTTCCTTACGTCGTATTTGATGANGAACTCCTGTTTAATTGCCATAAAATGCCAAAAAATGTTACTCGATCATTTCGAAGCATTGGTTATGGTTCCTTGGGTCGTATTTGATGTCCTGGATAAATATCATGTGATCCGGCACCAGCTCCATACCAAGGCGTCCGGCCTGGACTATGGCAGGCAATAATACAGGCACGGCTGGCGGAATTCCAGTTTAATTGCCGTAAAATTCCAAAAAATGTAACTTGATCATTTCGATGCATTGGTTATGAATCCTTAGGTTGTATTTGATGTCTCGGACAATATCATGCAATTCAATAACGGCTACGTACCAAGGCATCCAGCCGCGACCATGGAAGGCGATAATGCAGGCACGACTTGGCGGAATTCTAGTTTAATTGCCATAAAATGACAAAAAATGTATCTTGATCCTTTCGAAGAGTTGGTTATGGTTTCTTGGGTTGTATTTTATGTTCCGGACAAATATCATGAGATCCGATACCGGATCCATACCAAGGCATCCGGCCTGGACCATGGATGGCGATAATACAGGCACGATTGGCGGAATTCAAGTTTAATTGCCATAAAAAGCGAAAAAATGTAACTTGATCATTTTGAAGTTTTGGTTATGGTTCCTAGGGTCATATTTTGATGTCCCGGAGAAATATCATGCGATTTGGTACCGGCTACGTACCACGGCGTCCGCCCTGGACCATGGCAGGTGATAATAAGGCACGACTTGGCGGAATTCAAGTTTAATCGCCATAAAATGCCAAAAAAAGTAACTTGATTATTTCAAAGTTTTGGTTATGGTTCCTTGGGTCATATTTAATGTCCCGGAAAAATATCATGCGATTAGGTACCGGTTACGTACCACGGCATCCGGCCTGGACAATGGCAGGCGATAATACAAGCACGACTTGGCGGAATTCCAGTTTAATGGCCATAAAATACCAAAAAATGCAACTTGATCATTTCGAAGAATTGGTTATGGTTCCTTGGGTTGTATTTGATGTCCCAGAAAATATCATGCGATCCTGTGCCGGCTCCATAGCAAGGCGTCCGGCCTGGACCATGAATGGCGATAATACAGGCACGACTGGCGAAATTCCAGTTTAATTTCCATAAAATGCCAAAAAATTTAACTTTATCATTTCGAAGCATTGGTTATGGTTCCTTGGGTCATATTCAATTTCCCGGAAAAATATCATGCGAACCGGTACCGGCTCCGTACCAAGGCGTCCGGCCAGGACCATGGCAGGCGATAATATAGGCATGACTGGCGGAATTCCAGTTTAATTGTCATAAAATGCCAAAAAATGTAACTTGATCATTTTGAAGCGTTGGTTATGGTTCCTTGGGTCGTATTTGATGTCCCGGACAAATATCATGAGATCCGGTACCGGCTCTGTACCACGGCGTCCGGCCTGGACCATGGCAGGCGATAATAAAAGCACGACCTGGCGGAATTCCAGTTTAATTGCCATAAAATTCCAAAAAATGTAACTTAATCATTTCGAAGAGTTGGTTATGGTTCCTTGGGTTATATTTTATGTCCCGGAAAAATATCATGCGATCCGGTGCCGGCTCCATACCAAGGCGTCTGGCATGGACCGTGGATGAAGATAATATAGACACGAGTGGCGAATTTCTAGTTTAATTGCCATAAAATGCTAAAAAATGTAACTTGATCATTTCAAAGTGTTGGTTATGGTTCTGTGGGTCGTATTTGATGTCCTAGAGAAATATCATGCGATCCGGTACCGTCTCTGTACCAAGGCATCCGGCCAGGACCATGGCAGGCGATAACAGAGGCAGGACTGGCGGAATTTCAGTTTAATTGCCATAAAATTTCAAAAAATGTAACTTGATCATTTCGAAGCGTTGGTTATGGCTCCTTGGGTCATATTTCATATCCCGTACAAATATCATGTGACCCGGTATCGGCTCCGTACCAAGGCGTCCGGCCTGGACCATGAGAGGCGATAATACAGGCACGACTGTCGGAATTCTAGTTTAATTGTCATAAAATGCCAAAAAATGTAACTTGCTCATTTCAAAGTGTTGGTTATGGTTCCTTGGGTCATATTTGATATCTCGGACATATATCATGCGATCCGGTACCGGCTCCGTACCATGGCGTCCGGCCTGGACCATGGCAGGCGATAATACAGGCACGATTGCCGGAATTCCAGTTTAATTGCCATAAAATGCTAAAAAATATAATTTGATCATTTCGAAGCGTTGATTTTGGTTCCTTGGGTCGTATTTGATGTCCTGGAGAAATATCATGCGATCTGGAAATGGCTCCGTACCAAGGCGTCCGGCCTGGACCATGGCAGGTGATAATATAGGCACGACTAGCGAAATTCCAGTTTAATTGCCATAAAATACCAAAAAATGTAACTTAATCATTTCGTAGCGTTGGTGATGGTTCCTTAGGTCGTATTTGATGTCCCAGACAAATATCATGATATCTGGTACCGGCTCCGTACCAAGGGGTTCGGCCTGGACCATGGCAGGCGATAATACATGCACGACTGGCGGAATTCCTGTTTAATTGCCATAAAATGCTAAAAATGTAACTTGATCATTTTGAAGTGGTGGTTATGGTTCCTTGGGTCGTATTTGATGTCCGGGATATATATCATGTGATCCGGTACCGGCTCCGTACCAAGGGGTTCGGCCTGGACCATGGCAGGCGATAATACATGCACGACTGGCGGAATTCCTGTTTAATTGCCATAAAATGCTAAAAATGTAACTTGATCATTTTGAAGTGGTGGTTATGGTTCCTTGGGTCGTATTTGATGTCCTGGATATATATCATGTGATCCGGTACCGGCTCCGTACCAAGGCGTCTGGCCTGGACTATGGCAGGCAATAATACAGGCACAACTGGCGGAATTCCAGTTTAATTTCCATAAAATTCCAAAAATTGTAACTTGATCATTCCGAAGCGTTGGTTATGAATCCTTGGGTTGTATTTGATATCCCAGACAAATATCACGCGATTCGGTACCGGCTATGTACCAAGGCGTCCGGCCTGGACCATGGAAGGCGATAATGCAGGAACGACTTGGCGGAATTCTAGTTTAATTACCATAAAATGTCAAAAAATGTAACTTTATCCTTTCGAAGAGTTGGTTATGGTTCCTTGGGTCGTATTTGATGTCCTGGATAAATATCATGTGATCCGGCACCGGCTCCGTACCAAGGCGTCCGGCCTGGACTATGGCAGGCAATAATACAGGCACAATTGGCGGAATTCCAGTTTAATTGCCATAAAATTCCAAATATTGTAACTTGATAATTTCGAAGAATTGGTTTTGAATCCTTGGGTTGTATTTGATGTCCCGGACATATATCACGTGATTCAGTACCGGCTACGTACCAAGGCGTCAGGCCTGGACCATGGAAGGCGATAATGCAGGAACGACTTGGCGGAATTCTAGTTTAATTACCATAAAATGTCAAAAAATGTAACCTTTCGAAGAGTTGGTTATGGTTTCTTGGGTTGTATTTGATGTCCCGGACAAATATCATGCGATCCGGTACCGGATCCATACCAAGGCTTCCGGCTTGGACCATGGATGGCGATAATACAGGCATGACTGGCTCAATTCCAGTTTAATATCCATAAAATGCCTAAACATGTAACTTGATCATTTCGAAGTTTTGGTTATGGTTCCTAGGGTCATATTTGATGTCCTTGACAAATATCATGCGATTCGACCCCGGCTACGTACCACGGTGTCCGGCCTGGACCATGGCAGGCGATAATAAAGGCACGACTTGGTGGAATTCCAGTTTAATTGCCATAAAATGCCAAAAAATGTAATTTGATCATTTCGATGTTTTGGTTATAGTTCTTTGGGTCTTATTTGATGTCCCGGACAAATATCATGCAATTTGGTACCGGCTACGTACCACGGCATCCGACCTGGATAATGGCAGACGATAATACAAGCACGACTTGGCGGCATTCTAGTTTAATTGCCATAAAATGCCAAAAAATGTAACTTGATCATTTCGAAGAGTAGTTTATGGTTCCTTGGGTTGTGTTTGATGTCCCGTAAAAATGTCATACGATCCGGTACTGGCTCCATACAAAGGCGTCCAGCCTGGGCCATGGATGGCGATAATACAGGCACGACTGGCGAAAGTCCAGTTTAATTTCCATAAAATGTAAAAAAATGTAACTTAATCATTTCGAAGAGTTGGTTATGGTTCCTTGGGTTGTATTTGATGTCCCGGAAAAATATCATGCGATCCGATACCGACTCTGTACCAAGGCATCCGGCATGGACCGTGGATGGAGATAATATAGACACGAGTGGCGAAATTCAAGTTTAATTGCCATAAAATGCCAAAAATGTAACTTGATCATTTCAAAGCGTTGGTTATGGTTCTGTGGGTCGTATTTGATGTCCTAGAGAAATATCATGCGACCCGCTACCGGCTTCGTACCTAGGTGTCCGGCCTGGACCATGGCAGGTGATAATACAGGCACGACTTTCGGAATTCCAGTTTAATTGAAATAAAATGCCAAAAAATGTAAATTGATCAATTTGAAGCGTTGGTTATGGTTCCTTGGGTCATATTTAATGTCCCGCACAAATATCATGCGACCCAGTACCATCTCCGTACCAAGGCTTCCGGCCTGGACCATGGTAGGCGATAATATAGGCACGACTGGCGGAATTCCAGTTTAATTTCCATAAAATGCCAAAAAATGTAACTTGATCATTTCGAAGCGTTGGTTATGGTTCCTTGGGTCATCTTTGATATACCGGACAAATATCATGCGATCTGATACCGACTCTGTACCAAGGACTCCGGCGTGGACCATGGCACGCGATAATACATGCACGACTGACGAAATTCTAGTTTAATTGCCATAAAATGCCAAAAAATGGAACTTGATCATTTCGAAGTGTTGTTTATGGTTCCTTGGGTAGTATTTTATGTCCCATAAAAATATCATGTGATCCGGTAACGGCTCTGTACCAAGGCGTCTGGCCTGGTCCATGGCAGGCGATAATACAGGCATGACTGGCGAAATGCAAGTTTAATTGCCATAAAATACCAAAAGATGTAACATGATCATTTGGAAGCATTGGTTATGGTTGCTTGTGTCGTATTTGATATCTCGGAAAAATATCATGAGATTCTGTACAGGCTCCGTACCAAGGAGTCCGACCTGGACCATGGCAGGCGATAATACAGGCTTGACTGGCGCAATTCCAGTTTAATTGCCATAAAATGCAAAACAAAATAACTTGATCATTTTGAAGTTTTGGTTATGGTTCCTTGGGTCATATTTAATGTCCCAGACAAATATCATGCGATCCAGTACCAGCTCCATACCAAGGCGTCTGGCCTGGACCATGGATGACGATAATACAGGAACGACTGGCGGAATTCCAGTTTAATTGCCATAGAATTCCAAAAAATGTAACTTGATCATTTTGAAGCGTTGGTTATGGTTCCTCGGGTAATATTTGATATCCCGGACAAATATCATGCGATCCGGTACTCGCTCTGTACCAAGGCGTCCGGCCTGGACCATGGCAGGCGATAATACAAACACGACTTGGCAGAATTCCAGTTTAATTGCCATAACATGCCAAAAAATGTAACTTGATCATTTTGAAGAGTTGGTTATGGTTCCTCTGGTTTTATTTGATGTCCCGAAAAAGTATCATGCTATCCGGTGCCGGCTCCATACCAAGGCGTCCGGCCTGGACCATGGCAGGCGATAATACATGCACGACTAACGGAATTCTAGTTTAATTGCCATAAAATGCCAAAAAAGTAACTTAATCATTTCAAAGCGTTGGTTATGGTTCTACGGGTCGTATTTGATGTCCAGGAGAAATATCATGCGATCCGGTACCAGCTCCATAACAAGGCGTCCGACCTGGACCATGGCAGGCGATAATACAGGCACGACTGGCAGAATTCTAGTTTAATTGCCATAAAATGCTAAAAATTATAACTTGATCATTTCGAAGCGTTGGTTATGGTTCCTTGGGTCATATTTCATATCCTGGACAAATATCATGTGACCCGGTACCGGCTCCGTACCATGGCGTCCGGCCTGGACCATGGAAGGCGATAATACAGGTACGACTATCGGAATTCTAGTTTAATTGTCATAAAATGCCAAAAAATGTAACTTCCTCAATTCAAAGTGTTGGTTATGGTTCCTTGGGTCATATTTGATATCCCGGACAAATATCATGCGATCAGGTACCGGCTCCGAACCAAGGCGTCCGGCCAGCACCATGGCAGGCGATAATACATGCACGACTAACGGAATTCCAGTTTAATTGCCATAAAATGCCAAAAAATGTAACTTGATCATTGCGAAACGTTGGTTATGGTTCCTTGGGTTGTATTTGATGTCCCGAACAAATATCATGAGATCCGGTACCGTCTCCGTACCAAGGCATCTGGCATGGACCATGACAAGCGATAATACAGGCACTACTGCCGGAATTCCAGTTTAATAGCCATAAAATGCCAAAAAATGTAATTCGATCATCTCGAAACGTTGGTTATGGATCCTTGGGTTGTATTTGATGTCCTAGAGAAATATCATGCGATCCGGTAACGGCTCCGTACCAAGGCGTCCGGCCTGGACCATGGCAGGCGATAATATAGGCATGACTAGTGGAATTCCAATTTAATTGCCATCAAATACCAAAAAGTCTAACTTGGTCATTTCGAAGCGTTGGTGATGGTTCCTTGTATCTTATTTGATGTCCTGGATATATATCATGTGATCCGGTACCAGCTCCGTACCAAGGCGTCCGGCCTAGACTATGGCACGCAATAATACGGGCACGACTGGCGGAATTCCAATTTAATTTCCATAAAATTCCAAAAAATGTAACTTGATCATTTCAAAGCGTTGGTTATGAATCCTTAATCTGTATTTGATTTCCCGGAAAAATATCATGCGATTTGTTACCGGCTACGTACAAACGAGTCCGGCCTGGACCATGGAAGGCGATAATGTAGGCACGACTTGGCGGAATTATAGTTTAATTGCCATAAAATTTCAAAAAATGTAATTTGATCCTTTCGAAGAGTTGGTTATGGTTTCTTGGGTTGTATTTGATGTCATGGACAAATATCATGCGATCCGGTACCGGATCCATACCAAGGCGTCCGACCTGGACCATGGATGGCGATAATACATGCACGACTAGCTGAATTCCAGTTTAATTGCCATAAAATGCCAAAAAATGTTACTTGATCCTCTCGAAGTTTTGGTTATGGTTCTTTGGGTATTATTTGATGTCCTGGACAAATATCATGCGATTCGGTACCGGCTACGTACCACGGCGTCCGCCCTGGACCATGGCAGGCGATAATACAAGCACGACTTAGCGGAATTCTAGTTTAAAATCCATAAAATGCCAAAAAGAGTAACTTGATCATTTCAAAGAGTTGGTTATGGTTCCTTGGTTTGTATTTGATGTCTCAGAAAATATCTTGCGATCCGGTACCGGCTCCATACCAAGGCTTCCTGCCAGGACCATGGATGGCGATAATACAGGCACGACTGGCGAAATTCCAGTTTAATTTCCATAAAATGCCAAAAAATTTAACTTTCTCATTTCAAAGCGTTGGTTATGGTTCCTTGGTTCATATTTAATGTCACAGACAAATATCATGCAACCCGATACCGGTACCGTACCAAGGCGTCCGGCCTAGACCATGGCTGCCGATAATACAGGAACGACTGGCGGATTTCATGTTTAATTGCCATAAAATGCCAAAAAATGTAACTTGATCATTTCGAAGCGTTGGTTATGGTTCCTTGGGTCATATTTGATATCCCGAAAAAATATCAGGTGATCCGGTACCGACTTCGTACCAAGGTGTCCGGCCTGGACCATGGCAGGCGATTATACATGCACGACTGACGGAATTCAAGTTTAATTACCATAAAATGCCAAAAAATGTAACTTGATCATTTCAAAGTGTTGGTTATGGTTCTATGGATCGTATTTGATGTCCTGGAGAAATATCATGCGATCCGGTAGCGTCTCTGTACCAAGGCGTCCAGCCTAGACCATGGCAGGCGATAATAGATGCACGTCCGTCGGAATTCCAGTTTAATTGCCATAAAATGCCAAAAAATGTAACTTGATAATTTCAAAGCGGTTGTTATGGTTCTGTGGGTCGTATTTGACGTCCTGGAGAAACATCATGCGATCCAGTACCGTCTTTGTACCAAGGCGTCCGGCCTGGACCATGGCAGGCGATAATTGAGGCACGACTGGCGGATTTCCTGTTTAATCGCCATAAAATGCAGAAAAATGTAACTTGATCAATTCGAATCATTGGTTATGGTTCCTTGGGTCGTATTTGATGTCCAGGACAAATATCATGCGATCCAGTACAAGCTCCGGACCAAGGCGTCCGGCCTGGACCACGGCAGGCGATAAAAGATGCACGACTAGCGGAATTCCAGTTTAATTGCCGTAAAATGCCAAAAAATGTAAGTTGATCATTTCGAAGCGTTGGTTATGGTTCCTTGGGTCATATTTTATATCCCGGAAAAACATCATGTGATCCGGTACCGGCTCCGTACCAAGGGGTCCGGCCTGGACCATGGTAGGCGATAATACATGCACGACTGACGAAATTCCAGTTTAATTGCCATAAAACGCCAAAAAATGTAACTTGATCATTTCAAAGCGTTGGTTATGGTTCTGTGGGTCGTATTTGATGTCCTGGAGAAATATCATGTGATCCGGTACCGTCTCTGTACCAAGGCGTCCGGCATGGACCATGTCATGCGATAATACATGCACGACTACCGGAATTCCAGTTTAATTGCCATAAAATGCCAAAAAATGTAACTTGATCATTTCAAAGCGTTGGTTATGGTTTTGTGGGGCGTATTTGATGTCCTGGAGAAATATCATGCGATCCGGTACTGTCTTTGTACCAAGGCGTCCATCCTGGACCATGGCAGGAGATAATAGAGGCACGACTGGCGGAATTCCTTTTTAATCGCCATAAAATGCAGAAAAATGTAACTTGATCAATTCGAAGCATTGGTTATGGTTCCTTGGGTCGTATTTGATGTCCAGGACAAATATCATGTGATCCGGTACCAGCTCCGTACCAAGGCATCCGGCCTGGACCATGGCAGGCGATAATACACGCACGACTATCGGAATTCTAGTTTAATTGTCATAAAATGCCAATAAATATAACTTTCTCATTTCAAAGCGTTGGTTATGGTTCCTTGGGTCATATTTGATATCCCGGAAAAATATCATGCGATCCGATACCGGCTCCGTACCAAGGAGTCCGGCGTGGACCATGGCAGGCGATAATACATGCACGACTGGCGGAATTCCAGTTTAATTGCCATATAATTCCAAAAAATGTAACTTGATCATTTCGTAGAGTTGGTTATGGTTCCTTTGGTTGTATTTGATGTCCCGGAAAAATATCATGCGATCCGGAACCGGCTCCGTACCAAGGAGTGCGACCTGGACCATGGCAGGCGATAATACAGGCATGACTAGCGCAATTCCATTTTAATTGCCATAAAATGCCAAAAAATATAACTTGATCATTTCGAAATTTTGGTTATGGTTCCTTGGGTCATATTTAATGTCCCATAAAAATATCACGTGACCCGATATCGGCTCCGTACCAGGGCGTCCGGCCTGGACCATGGCAGGCGATAATACATGCACGACTTGCAAAATTCCAGTTTAATTGTCATATAATGCCAAAAAATGTAACTTGATCATTTCGAAGAGTTGGTTATGGTTCCTTTGGTTGTATTTGATTTCCCGGAAAAATATCATGCGATCCGGTACCGACTCCATACCAAGGCGTCCTGCCTGGACCATGGATGGCGATAATACAGGCACGACTGGCGGAATTCGAGTTTAATTTCCATAGAATGCCAAAAAATGTAACTTGATCATTTCGAAGCGTTGGTTATGGTTCCTTGTATAATATTTGATACCCCGGACAAATATCTTGCGATCCGGTACCGGCTCCGTACAAGTCGTCCGGCCTGGACCATGGCAGGCAATAACACAGGCACGGCTGCTGGAATTCCAGTTTAATTTCCATAAAATTCATAAAAATGTAACTTGATCATTTCGAAGCGTTGGTTATGAATCCTTGGGTTGTATTTGATTTCCCGGACAAATATCATGTGATTTGGTACCGTCCACGTACCAACGTGTCCGGCCTGGACCATGGAAGGCGATAACGTAGGCACGACTTGGCGGAATTCTAGTTTAATTTCCATAAAATTTCAAAAAATGTAACTTTATCCTTTTGAAGAGTTGGTTATGGTTTCTTGAGTTGTATTTGATGTTATGGATAAATATCATGCTATCCGGTACCGTATCCATACCAAGGCGGCCGACCTAGACCATGGATGGCGATAATACAGGCACGACTGGCTGAATTCCAGTTTAATTGCCATAAAATGCCAAAAAATGTAACTTGATCATTTCAAAGTTTTGGTTATGGTTCCTAGGGTCATATTTGATGTCCCAGACAAATATCATGTGATTCGGTACCGGCTACATACCACGACGTCCGGCCTGGACCATGGCAGGCGATAATACAAGCACGACTTGGTGAAATTCTAGTTTAATTGCCATAAAATACCAAAAAATGTAACTTGATCATTTCGAAGAGTTGGTATGGTTCCTTGGGTTGTATTTGATGTCCCAAAAAAATATCTTGCGATCCGGTACCGGCTCCATACCAAGGCGTCCGGCCTGGACCATGGATGGCGATAATACAGGCACGACTGGCGAAATTCCAGTTTAATTTCCATAAAATGCCAAAAAATGTAACTTGCTCATTTCGAAGCATTGGTTATGGTTACATGGGTCATATTTAAGGTCACGGACAAATATCACGCGACCTGGTACCGGCTCCGTACCAAGGCGTCCGGCCTGGACCATGGCAGACAATAATACTGGCACGACTGGCGGAATTCCAGCTTAATTGCCATAAAATGCCAAAAAATGTAACTTGATCATTTTGAAGCGTTGGTTATGGTTCCTTGGGTCATATTTTTTGATATCCCGGATAAAAATCATGTGATCCGGGTAACGGCTCCGTACCAAGGCGTCCGACTTGGACCATGGCAGCCGATACTACATGCACGACTGACGGAATTCCAGTTTAATTGCCATAAAACGTCAAAAAATGTAACTTGATCATTTCAAAGTGTTGGTTATGGTTTTGTGGGTCGTATTTGATGTCCTGGAGAAATATCATGCGATCAGGTACCGTCTCTGTACCAAGGCGTCCGGCCTGGACCATGGCAGGCGATAATACATGCACGACTGTCGGAATTCCAGTTTAATTGCCATAAAATGCCAAAAATGTAACTTTATCATTTCGAAGAGTTGGTTATGGTTCCTTTGCTTGTATTTGATGTCCCGAAAAAATATCATGCGATCCGGTACCGACTCCATACCAAGGCGTCCTGCCTGGACCATGGATGGCGATAATAGAGGCACGATTGGCGGAATTCTAGTTTAATTTCCATAGAATGCCAAAAAATGTAACTTGATCGATTCGAAGCGTTAGTTATGGTTCTTTGGGTAATATTTGATATCCCAGACAAATATCAAGTGATCCGGTACTGGCTCC
>MDKI01045674.1:0-23336 GCA_005239505.1 Nicotiana paniculata | reverse complement strand
ACTTGCCTAGCAAGTATGGTGTTAGGTGCCATCACGATCCCGAGGGTTGGAAATTTGGGTCGTGACAATAATAATTGCACATGTAATCATCTCATGGATGCATCTTATGTGGCATACATGGCAGGTGAATGGTCTCATTTTCACCTTTGATATTTTCAGCATTCATAGGATTCAATCCCAATTTTAGTTGGTTTATTAATTAATGAGAACAAACAACATAAGAGAATCCATACAGAACTTTCTAGTTCTTTAATATCTACCTATGTGAATTCTGTTTTATTTTTGCACATCATACTTAAATTAACATGGCTAAACCAATTATGCCAACTGGATAAATTATTAATATTGATAAACCTTAGGATTACACCATGACGCGTGCAATTATGAATAAACTCCAAGTTTATTATGATATGGGTTTTTATATCAATAAACTTCTACTTTATTGTGGTATTCTTTTATTTGTGTGGTACAAAATGGAGAATAAAGCGAGTGACTTTTCACATACATATTACCCCGCTACAAGTTGTAGTAAGAGAAGATATTAAATTTTTCCTTTATTTATAGTCTCAATATAACCAACCGCTTTCGCGAATACTTTAGAAACTCAATAAGTTTCTTTGAGACTTACTTCAACACAATAAATTTGACATAATAATCAATTGTATTCCTCCAAAATATTAATAATTGGCTCTTCTAGAGCTCTCAACTAATTTGGTACTGCTACATATTCATCAACGTCTATATGGTTAATATCACTTTTAAAGAGAAAGTTATAAATTATAGTCATTGTCAAAATTATATGCAAGATCTGTTTCTTGCATTACAGATATCCTTTAGTAATCACATTGTCAAAATATTTTGACGTACAATAGGTACATGACCAATGACCATTCATGCCATAATAATGATATTATTTTCTTGTATCATCTCAAACCTCCTTCTAGAGGTGAGTGGTGTATATCCACTACCACTAGCATGCTCATATTCTTCGAAGAACGAATATGTATTCGTAAATCAAATGTTGTCACATTCACATCATGAATGGACCATAATCATCTATATGTGTTTTACCAATTCTCATGTCAAATCGATAACAAATATTACTTTCACAGAGGATTATTTTGAGAATCTTTATTATTCTCATTATCACATTGATGACGATTATAATTTCGTCTATTGCCATGTCCACATCCATTGATACATTCACGGTAATAATTTTGTCTTCTTCAGACTTATTACATATTGTTATCACATTCTCTTAATGGAATGAGAATGAAGCAAATTCAATAGGAGGGGTTTCCGCTTCTTTGTCACAATCATACATGAATTTGATCATGGCAAGGCACAAAAATTAGAAAACATTTAAGGCTAAATATTAACTACAACTACTTGTCAAGAAGACACTTAGAAGGAGTTTTGTGCTTGATAATTAAGTACAATTTGCTTATGTTTTTCCCCCTAATATTTAGTATCTTGAGATCAACTAAAATTTTAATAAATTTATCTTTTTATTTGAATTAAGTCCTTATATTTAGGATTTTGGTATCAATTAAACATTTATCTTATATAAATTCTCTCTCTCTCTCTCTCTCTCTCTCTCTATATATATATATATATATATATATATATATAAAAATAAAAGTATGAAGGCCCTTAGCGAAATGTTGTTCGTTTTTTTACTCTTTAAAAATATATTATATGTTGGATAAAATAGTAATTTAAGTTATTCACCTAAAATTTAGGGCTTCAATATTAATTATATTTTGTATATCAAATGCTTCCTTATTTAAAATAGATATTGATCCTAATTTATAGGACTTTAAAATCAATTACTGAAATTTTACCTTAAAGAATCATGCTAGAAGAAAGAAAAAAAAACACAAACATACTTTTACCACGTTTCTTTTCCCGTTTCGTTTATTAATAAGAGATAATGTGACTATTATATTTGAAGTATAGAATATTTAATAAAATACCTATAACAAAAGACTATAAGTAAAACTAACGCTTTATATTTCAAACTTGATCTTTATAAACAAAACAAAAATCTGAAGTCCCTTCAAATTAATGTTAATTATTATAAAAATACTTTCTTTAATAATTCGTTGAATTTTTATAATTTTTAGAAGTTTAAAATGAATAAAACTACTATTTATTTATATTTTTTCTTATATGAACTGAAAGTCCTAATATTTAGAACTTTAATACCTTAGCGAAATGTCGTTCGCCTTTTTTACTCTTTAAAAATATATTATATGTTGAATAAAATAGTAATTTAAGTTATTTGCCTAAAATTTAGGACTTCAATATTAATTATATTTTGTATATCAAATACTTTCTTATTTAAAATAGGTATTGATCCTAATCTATAGGACTTCAAAATCAATTACCGAAATTTTACCTAAAAGAATCATACTAAAAGAAAGAAAAAAACCACAAACATGCTTTTATAACGTTTGTTTTGCCATTCCGTTTATTAATAAAAGATAATGTATCTATTATATTTTAATTCTAGAATAATTAATATAATACCTATAACAAAAGACTAAAAATAAAACTAACACTTTACATTTCAAGCTTGATCTTTATAAACAAAACAAAAATCTAAAGTCCCTCCATATTAATGTTAATTATTATAAAAATACTTTCTTTAATAAGTCATTTAATTTTTAGAAGTTTTAGAAGTTTAAATTGAATAAAACTTTTATTTATTATTTTTTCTTATTTGGACTGAAAGTCCTAATATTTATAACTTTAAAAATATTAAAATTTTACTTTATATAGATCATGCACTTAAATTACGCAGGATGCCTTATGCACGGGGCTGCTTTTTTTTTAAAATTGTAATTCTAAGCCATTCTCTGGAGTAAATATGTCATGGATGAGTCTTCTTTCAATTATAAATTCTCTCACGAGCTTGCTTTAGTATCATTTTAATTTTTTTTATTGCTATTTAATTTGAGTTTGTGATCATATGAAAGTTGTAGATTATTAGTTGCCTTAATATATATTTTAAATTCTATCCTTCAGCACTATTTAGATTTTTAAGGACTTTTTTTTAACGCGTAAACAGAGATTATATTAATAAAACAAAAGGTTGTTCTTGCAGAAACTAAAAAGGAAGAATGATAATTTGTGAAATTAAATTTATAATATTATTAAATTAAAATATATATTAAGTTGAATTATTGACTTATTATTGAAGATTTTTATGAGACTTTCTTTATTTATTGAGTTATTATACACGATTTAACTTATATGATCATCTTTAGGAACTTATATTTTTATTTTATTATTTTAACACAAATTTTAAATAAATTATTACTCATTGAGATAGAAAACACGCGCATCGCGCGTAAGTTAAAAGCACGAAGGCCTTAGCGAAATTCCGTTCACCTTTGTTTCCCCTTGAAAATAAATTTAATATAAGACAAAATTGTCATTTCAAGTTTTCCCCCTAATATTTAGGAGTTTTAAATAAACCAAATTAGTACACCGAATCCATCCTTATTTGAAGTATGTATTTACTATTAAATATCTTATATAAATTCGTCTTTATTTATAATCTAACATAACAAATTTATTAATAAAAAAACAATGTTTGAAAAATTATTCACTTTGGGCTTAATGCTTAATATTTCGTGGCTCCGTGAATGCTTGCATTAGTTTGAGAGTCGGAATGGGACCGTCCTTAATGAGTCATGTGCCATGTGTGTTAAGGTTTTCGTATAGTCTATGTATTGTAATTGTTTCTAGAACTTGCCCGGTATGTGAGTTGAAGCGAAATTTTAGGTGATGCTCGGTTTGAAAAATGATTTTAGGATTTCTTTAATCTTTTTGAGCTTATTGCTTACCATAAATAAAATTTATCCCAAGTTACCCTTTTGAGCTTATAGACTTTTATTTGGTACTCACATTACAAGCCTATACCCTTTTTATTATTAATTGACATTGTTTTGATCCTTTTACCTCTTAAAGCACTTTAATTGTGAGATGAGCACTAAAAGGAGTAAGAAGGGACTAAGTGTGGAGTGGCTTTTGAGTGAAACCAATGAAGGACTAAAGATGCACTTATTTTGTAAAGAATACACCACTAGTGAAAATTTCAAAAGAGAAAGAAAAAAAAATTAAGACGAATAAATTGATATATTGTTCTTGCAAGTGGGGTATAAATTAAAGTAGTGATTAAATAAAAAGGGAACATTGTTGGGGGTGATTGTAATTGTGAAATTAAAGTGGATTGAGAAATTTGAGCTTAAGTTATCATGTGATGTGTTAAAGTGCTTAGGACGCTGAGTCACTATTCCGAAAATATATCCTACCCGTCCCTTAGCCCACATTACAACCACAAAAAAGTCTTAATTAATTTTAGATCGAGTGAGCCTACGTTAATAGAGATTTACATTAAAGGCAAGCTTATGGTACCAATTGTATGCATGTGACTTCTTTGTGAGAGTGAAAGATTTCTTTGATATATGTGAGTTCTTAAACTATATTCGACCATGAGATCGAATGTGTGGATTTAATTTACTCTCTTGTTCTTTTTTGTGAGGGCACATGGCTTCACGGGGGATAGGTAACATTATTAGACTTTTCTACGACGTTGGGTGTACAATCCATGAGTGTATTGTGACATTGAGTCAGTTTTTGAGGTTAGGATTGTTGTGAGCATGTTGTCTTTGTTTGAATATTTTTAAAGTATGGCATAAGTTAAAGGGAAGTGTGTGGTGATTGCATATGCTAGAGTTTAATTGTTGCTATCAACCATGGTCATTGGTGTAGAATTCTCAAATATAGAGTTATTTGTTGGTTGACTCGAGGACGAACAATGTTTAAGTGTGGGGTGTTGATAATCGGCTTAATGTATGCATATTTTAATATAAATCGTCTCACATTTTGCTCATGTCTCGTAGATTTAAGATGTTTAATTTGTGCTAAATTTTGGTATTTCTATGTGTAGGAATCATTCATATGCAATTTGGGACGAAATGACGCGAATTGAAGCAAAATCGGAGCAAAAAAGCAAAAAGGCAAAAAATTAATTTGGAGGGCCAAAACCATGCTTAACTTTTGAGCTCCAAGGCCAGCGCCCCACGCTGCCCTGGAAGCTCGAGGCGTGAAATTGCCCTATTCCGACTAGGACTCAGGTATTTTACCTCCTATACGCCCCCAACTCATATAAAATCCAACAAAAAACCTATTTTGGGGGGACGACGTGATTATTGGGGGGGGGGCGACGTGATTGTTGGAGAGTAGAACATTTTTTAGAGTAAATTTTGACGGAGGAAGAGAACAAGGACGTCGTGGAGGCCGGGTTTCATCTTTTCTTCTACTAAACTTAGTATTTTTTATGTTTCTTTGTATGATTTGTTGTTTTGCTATCATGTCTATGTGGAGCTAAACTTCACGTTCTAGTGTTGTGGTTCTTTCATGACTATTGTTATTCGAATATTAATTTTGATTTCTGGATTTATCATATTAGTTTATTTATTCAATCTTGCGCTTAATTATTTGATTGCTTGATCACCAATTGAATACTATCTACAAATCTAGAATTGAACTCGAAAATGTAAATTTTAGGTTGCATATAGGATTGAGTAGAGCAAGTTCTTGAACCTGGCATCGGGGAACGGATTCGCGGTTAGGATAGATATATACCTAATTGCCTTGCTTGGTTGATTTACAGGAATTATAAATGCATTCTTGCTAGTTCTAATTCCATAGACATATAGGCGTTAGGTTAGCTTGAATAGGCGAGTAAGAACTCGACAGATTCTTATGAGAAATATTAACCCTGTTGACCAATAAACTAGATAAATTAGTTAGACAATTCAATTGAAGAATATATTAGGAATGTTAGATAGTCCATAATCCTAGATCATTTTCATCACACTGATAACATAAAAAATCTGCTCTTCCTTTGTTCAGAGTTCATTATTTCTTTTCTTTTTAGTTTAATTAGTTTAGGATCAAATACTTCTAGGTTTAATTCTTGTTAGGTGCTTAGGATAGTCTAATTTAGTTAATAGTTAATCACAAGTCCTCGTGGTTTCGACATCCGACTTTTAGTCACTTTATTACTTGACGACCGCGTACACTTGCGTGTGCGTTTGGCCGCAAAAAGTTTTTGGCACCATTGTGTAACAACCCGACCGGTCGTTCCGTGAGATTAGCCTCGTTTTCCTTGCTTCTACTTTATCATGTGTTTCTTGTCTCAGTTATGTTGTGCGGGGGTCGGTTGGTTCGGGTTCGGAGTGATCGTGGTGAGAAATGAGACACTTAGTCTCTTAAGTTGGCCTTATGGTTGAAAAGTCAACCGAAAGTTGACTATTAGGTAAACGACCCCGGAATGCAGATTTTAGGGCTCAGATAGCTTCGTTAGGTGATTTGGGACTTAGGAGTGTGTTCAGAATGTGGTTTAGAGGTGCGGAGTAGAATTAGGCTTGAATTGGCGAAATTGAGTTTTGGCAATTTTCGGTCGGCATCAGAAAATTAGCTATCTGGGTCGGAATAGAATTCCGAAAGTTGGAACAGGTTCGCGGCATCATTCTCTATGTGTGTGCAAATTTTCAGGTCACTCGGACGAGTTTTGGGTAGTTTCGGCATCGTTGGTGATTTTGTAAAGTTTGAAAATCCTTAAGCTTGAATCATGGGTTGATTTGGTGTTTCGATGTTATTTTGGGTGTTCTGAGGGCTCGACTAAGTTCGAGTGATCATTTGAGACTTGAGGGTAGCATTAATTGAGGTTCTGAGGGCCTCGGGATGAGTTCGGATGGTTAATAAAGGTGTTTTTTGTCTTAAAAGGTTGATGGTGTGATCTGTTCTGTGATTTCCGCAGATGCGGAGGGGTGGCCGCAGGTGCGGTCACTGCAGGTGCGAATTGGGCATCGCAGGTGCGGAAATGGCTAAGGGGGAGAAGGACCGTAGATACGAACGATTGGACACACCTGCGAAGTCGCAGGTGCGGTAGATGAAGCGCAGGTGCGGAGTTGGCCTTTTAACGAAATCTCGCAGGTGCGCACCTGGGACCGCAGGTGCGGATCCGTAGGTGCGAGAAATGTTCTGCAGGTGCGGTGGTCACTGGGCAGAAAGTATAAAAGGATGCCTTCATGAATTTTCTTATATTTCACCATTTTCGAAGACGGGTTTGGAGCTTTTTGAGGGATTTTGAAGAGGGATTCAAGGGAAAAGCATTGAGGTAACGTTTTTGAACCTAATACTCGATTCTACGGTTGTATTTGACTGATTAATCATGAAATTTGTGGGATTTAATGGTGTAATTTGAGGGATTAGGACTTGTAAATTGGAGACCTTTAATTAGGGATTTGAGGGGCCATTTGGGGTCTGATTTTGATGTTCTTGGTATGTATAGACTCGTGGGAGGATGAGGATTCTTGTGGTGTGATTTTTATCAAATTCCGAGACGTGGGCCTGGGGGTCGGGTTTGGCCAATTTTCGGGATTTTTGGTTGAATTTGATAATTTTCGAGTGGGCTTCGTTCCTTAGCATATATTAATGATGTAAATCTGATTTTTGGTAGATTTGGGGCAATCAGAGGTCGAGTCTCGAGGCAAATGCATTGAGGGCTAGGATTTTAGCTGGTTTTGAGGTAAGTAACGTTTCCAAACTTGGTTCTGGGTTCAAAACCCCGAACTATATGTTATATGATTATAATTTAGGTGACGCTCATGCCAAGTGACGGGCGTGCGGGCGTACACCGAGTTATTTGTGGCCTGGATCATCCCATGGCACCGTCTAGTGGCTATGTCGGATTTATATCCGCACTTTTATTGATGTGGCTAATGTGAACATGCTAGAAATCATACTAAGTCAAATGCTAGGGCTTCACACCGAAAATGCTGAGACCCGAGTGGTCGTATATTGCTGTCTCCGTATGTGTTTATTTGATTTTGTATACTTAGTCCTGTCATAACATATCATTTCATGCCTTAATCTCGGTAATTGTTGATGTTATATATTTATCATTGTTTCGGGCTAGTTCATGCATCTGTGAACCCATGTGAGTGAGACTGGAAGGTAATGACTGAGTGAGGCCGAGAGCCTGTTATTGAGACGGTTATGAGATCACACTGCACACTGCAACGATACTTTGATCATGCCTTCGTTGGCTTGATATAGCGCTAGGGCCAATAGGATCCCCTCTGGAGTCTTTACACCCCAGTGAGCGCATTGATATTGAGGGATGGATCTTCCCTGGACATGGATCTTGTCCAAAGTTGATGATATGTGAGGCATGGATCGTCCCTGGACATGGATCTTGTCCGAGCGTTGTATTCTGGAGATGGATCTTCTCTGTGGGGGCTGGATTGGCCTTTTTCCTCAGTACTGAGTGACTACGGTCACCGGTGTTTATGCATATTCCGGGATTGATTTTCCCTGGTCCTGAGAGCCATATACAGTACTGAGTGGACTTATGTGTGAGAGCTGTGAGCACTATGTGCATTTCCACATTGTTGATACATTGGCATGTAGAGTACTGAGATATACTTGAGTTACTTATCACATCAGTCATATTCTGTTTTCATTATCTGTTGAAACTGTGAGCATGCCTAAAATATGTGTACTGTTTTCATTACAATTATTAAGGTTTAGTCCGTCACTACCTCTCAGCTCGTAGTTTGGGTTCGTTACTTCTGAGTTAGTGTACTCACGTTGCCCCTGCACCTTGTGTGCAGATCCAGGTACAGCGGGACTCGGTAATGGTTGCTGAGATGCAGTCAGAGTTCCTTGGCAGGCATCGAGGTAGCAGTTGGCGATCGCAACCTCGATTATCTCCTTCTCTATCCACCTGTCATATTTACTTATTTCAGAAAACTTTGTGTCGGCTCTGTATTTTGATATTTTGATGTAGTAGATCATGACTCGATGACACTAGATCTGGGTTCGGGTTTTCTTTTATTTACGTTGCCAGTGATGTTAAACCCTTAAATGTTTTTATAAAAACGAGACTCTTGCTGTAGCTATAATAATTTTTCCTGAAAATAACTTTTAGCAATGAAATGTGTGGTTTGCCTGATTTCACGATAGGCGCTATCATGACCGGGTATTTAGGGTCGTGACACGTTGCCGAGGACTTAGAAATTAGCTATTTTCTAGATTAGATATTTTTTTTTATCTATTCATGTTTTTTTAATTTAGTTAGTTAGTATTTTTTATTTATTTTAACATGGCATCTTGGAATGAAAATTATTTGAATGACCTTGTCCATATTGTGGAGGACCCCACTGGTGGAAAAATTATCAGAATATTTTCGGGAGCGAGTTGTGGTCACAATCTCAATCCTTTGAGTGAAATATTTTAATATGTGTGGTGTTCAAGATGGCCATTGGGATGGTTGTCCTAATTCTTTTCATCCTTCTCTGAGCCCATATTATGATCTTTCTAACAGTGCTTGGGAGTTTGATAGGGGCAATAAAGTGCAGGATATGGAACCTGATGCATATACTAGGGATATTCTGAGGCAAGTAGTAGAGCAATAGGATGAACTCAAAAAAGATATGAAAATAATGAGGGCAGCAATCACAAGAATGAATGCCAATATGGAAGAATTGAATGAATGGGGCGAGTACCAGCAAGAGGAAAATTTTGAAAAAGATGAGATTTTGAGTTAAACTTGGCTAATGGAACAAGCTGAAAGATTAGAAATATATGAGGTTCAACGTGAGAAAATTACAGATGGGACGAAAAACTTAATAGAAGGAAGAGCTGAACTGGGACAAAGGATAGATAAATTTGGCACTGTTATTCATGACTTAGAGGCTCAATTGAATACAAAGTTTGATGCGTCTAACGCTCAACAAAATAGTAATGAGTTGTGTGAAGTTGAAGAGGAGCTTATACGTCAAATTGAGGAACTAAAAGTGGAGAGCCAATCATTCGAGCATATTTTTGTTGTTGATGCCCATGTTGAGAAAAGTACACTAGAGCCATGCGAGGAAGCAGATAATGTTATATTTGATGACTCTTGTGCATGCAAATATGAGGATGTAAAGAGTAATACAATTCTAGAGTTAGGGAATATTGGTCATCATTTCATACATTTTCAACATTGTGTTTGGATGATGACATGGAAATCGCGTCATCTGAGCCTTTGGAGGAGCTAATGGATGAGGAACGAGGTGCTTACATTCTTGAATTCGTCGTGCTAGAGAGACAAATTACATACCTCATCCGAAGGCCAAGAAGTGTAGAATACGATATTGGTTGCTTGGCCCAATTAAATTTGTCTCACCACTCCGGGAGCATAACAAAAAGCTTGATGCCAAATTGGGAGCTCAATTCATAAGTTCGAGGTGGAGGCAAAAAAGTGGTTCATGCCGTGCCACGACGTTAAATTAGGTGCTTGTTGGGAGGCAACCCGGCTTTACTGATTTTTTTAAATATTTTTTTTTTTATTTTTGTTTATTTTATTTTTCTATTATATTTTTAGTGTTGTTTTATTTGGTAGGATTATGAGCATAGGAAGCAATACTATTGGAAGAGTGCAAAAGGACTAAGTGTGAGGTTCTCACACAAAGGGCGATGCCTGGGGGAAGTCTGAGTACCCGTGAGCCGCTATTGATTCGGCCTTTGGCCTACCAGGGAATCTCTTTTACTCTATTATTATTTATAGTGTGAATTGAGGACATTGCAAAATTTTAAGTCTGGGGTGAGGAGACCGTTTGGGTGAGTTTCTGTGCTATTTTAGCTTAGTTGTAGTACTCGTTCTTAAGTGTAGTAGTTTTTGTGTTATTTTAGCTTAGTTGTAGTACTCGTTATAAAGTGTAGTAGCTTTTGTGGAAAAAAACGAAAAAAGTAGAAAAATTAGACTTTTCCCGACGATGGATCTCCTAGACAGTTTTCTTGAGGGACTAAAATCTAATAAAAAACACAAAAAAATTTAAAAAAAAATATAAAAACACAAAAACATGTCTTTTAGCTTTCTTTAGGTAGTAATAATCCCCTGTGATTTTTCTTTCTGTCTCGGTTCTTTTTCATGGGATGTAGTTTGAACCGGGTAGTAGTATTTTTATTTTATTTTTAGAGTAGTTTAGAATTCTGGGAATAAATGGAGGAAGAAAGATGAGATTCCTAGGCGCCCTTTACTTGTTTGATAGTAGTATATTTAGGCTTTGGCATGTGTAGTATATTCCCTATGATTTGAAATTATTGATGATGCATTGCTTACTTGGATAGCATGTTTTGTGACGCCTATGTCTCATTTACTCACTTGTGTTCACTTTGCGCTTAATGCTTAATATATCGTGGCTCCGTGAATACTTGCATTAGTTTGAGATTCGAAATCGGACCGTCCTTAGTGAGTCATATGCCATGTGTGTTAAGGTTTTTGTATAGTCTATGTATTGTACTTGTGTCTAGAACTTGCCCGGTATGTGAGTTGAAACGAAATTTTAGGTGATGCTCGGTTTGAAAAATGATTTTAGGATTCAATTTACTCTATTGTTCTTGTTGTGAGGGCACATGGTTTCACGAGGGATAGGTAACATTATTATACTTCTCTACGACTTTGGGTGTTCAAGCCATGAGTGCATTGTGACATTGAGTCGGTTTTTGAGGTTAGGATTGTTGTGAGCATGTTGTCTTTGTTTGAATATTTTTAAAGTATGGCATAAGTTAAAGGGATGTGTGTGGTGATTTCATATGCTACAGTTTAATAGTTGTTATCAACAATGGTCATTGGTGTAGAGTTCTCAAAAATAGAGTTATTGGTTGGTTGACTCGAGTACGAGCAACATTTAAGTTTGGGGTGTTGATAATCGGCTTAATGTATGCATATTTTAATATAAATCACCTCATATTTTGCTCATGTCTCGTAGATTTAAGATGTTTAATATGATTATTTGTGCTAAATTTTGGTATTTCTATGTGTAGGAATCATTCAGATGCAATTTGGGACGAAATGACGCGAATTGGAGCAAAATCGGAGCAAAAAGGCAAAAATTGAATTTGGAGGGCCACAACAAGCGTGAGGCGCTGGTTGTGGCGCGGTTTCCAGAATGCTTAACTTTTGAGCGCCAGGGTCAGCACCCCACGCTGCCATGGACACTCGAGGCGTGAAATTTTCCTATTCCGACCAGGACTCGGGTATTTTAACTCCTAGATGCCCTCAACTCATATAAAAGCCAACAAAAACCTATTTTGGGGGGACGACGTGATTATTGGAGGGTAGAGCGTTTTTTAGAGTAACTTTTGACGGAGGGGGAGCGCAGAGCCACCGTGAACGCCGGTTTTCATCTTTTTCTACCAAACTTAGTAATTTTTATGTTTCTTTGTATGATTTGTTGTTTTGCTACCATGTCTATGTGGAGCTAAACTTCACGTTCTAGTGTTGTGGTTCTTTCATGACTATTGTTATTCGAATATTGATTTTGATTTCTTGATTTATCATATTAGTTTATTTATTCAATCTTGCGCTTAATTATTTGATTGCTTGATCACCAATTGAATACTATCTACGAATCTAGAATTGAACTCGAAAATGGAAATTTTAGGTTGCATATAGGATTGAGTAGAACAAGTTCTTGAACTTGGGCATCGGGGAACGGATTCGCGGTTAGGATACACATATACCTATTGCCTTGCTTGGTTGATTTACAGGAATTATAAATGCATTCTTACTAGTTCTAATTCCATAGACATATAGGCGTTAGGTTAGCTTGAATAGGCAAGTAAGAACTCGACAGATTCTTATGAACAATATTAACCCTGTTGACCAATAAACTAGATAAATTAGTTAGTCAATTCAATTGAAGAATACAATAGGAATGTTAGATAGTCCATAATCCTAGATTGTTTTCATCACATTGATAACATAAAAATCTGTTCTTCCTTTGTTCAGAGTTCATTATTTCTTTTCTTTTTAGTTTAATTAGTTTAGGATCAAATACTTCTAGGCTTAATTCTTGTTAGGTGCTTAGGATAGTCTAATTTAGTTAATAGTTAATCACAAGTCCTCGTGGGTTCGACATCCGACTTTTAGTCACTTTATTATTTGACGACCGCGTACACTTGCGTGTGCGTTTGGCCGCAACATCTGGTGTCACTGAGTCATGAGCCAATACTACAACTGTTCCCAAAATTTAACAAGACAACTTTGTCTGGAAATAATCAATAAAAATACACAAGGAAGATAGGGAAAGAGATAGGCGGGTCTGCGATCGCCAAGCAGCTACCTCGTCCTCTCCGAAAATGATCCGCAACCAAAATGATCAACTGGCACTACCATGGACAGGGATACCTAGATCTTCACACAAGGTGCAGGGGGTAACGTGAGTACACCAACTCAGTAAGTAACAAGCCCAAACTGTGGACTGAGAGGTAGTGACGGACTAAACCTCCACATTTACAACATAACCAATGTACAGAAATTTAGGCATGCTTTCAGTTAATTAGACAGTTCAAGGTGATAAGACAAGTACGGTTCTGAACAGTTTAACATATATAACTCAATGTATTTTACATGCCAATGCATCAGCAGTATGAAATGCACAATGCGCTCCCACTCTCAAATACTCGTCCGCTCAGTACTTTATATGGCTCGCATAGCCCAGGGAAGATCCATCCCAGATTATATACACATCAAACAGAAGTCACTCAGTACTAAGGAAGGCCGATCCAACCCTATGGAGAAGATCCATCTCTAAATAATGATACAATCACAACCACTCGAAACTGTATATGGCTAGACGGATTAGGGAAGATCCATCCTAGAATACGTATACACATCACTGACATCAATCGCTCAGTACCGTGGGAAAAAAACAGGTCAATCCAGCCTCATGGAGAAAATCCATCTCCGAACATAAACACTCCGGACAAGATCCATGTCCAGGGAAGATCCATCCCTCAATATCACTTCAGACAATATCCATGTCCAGGGAAGATCCATCCCTCCAATATCACTTCGGTCAAGATCCATGTAGAGGGAAGATCCATCCCTCAAATATCACTGCGCTCACTGGGATTGTGTTACAGACTCCAGAGGGGCTCCTACAGCCCAAGCGCAATCATAAGCCAGATCCAGGCATAATCAATATAACATGCTACGGCGCGCATCCCGATCCCATATCTGTCACTCAATACCAGGCTCTCGACCTCACTCGGTCATCACTCTACAATCTCGCTCACATGGGCTCACAATGCATGATCTAGCCTGAATCAATGATATAACATGCAAATCAACAATTACCGAGACTGAGATATGATATGATATGCTATGACAGGACTGAGTATATAATATCAATGGAACACATGAGATGACAGTAATAAATGACCACTCGGGTCCTAATAATATCCACGTAAAGCCTTAACATAATATTTAGCATGATTTCCAACATGTTTACTTTAATCACATTGATAGAAGCACAGATATCAACAAGAAAGAACCACTAAATGGTGCAATGGAATGAACCAGGTCACAAGTCTCACGGTGCACGCCCGCACACCCTTCACTTGGCATGTGCATCACCAAATTCTAATCACATAACACGCAGTTCGGGGTTTCGAACCCTCAGAACCAAGTTTGGAAGCGTTAATTACCTCAATCAAGCCAAAACTATACTCTGCAATGTCCTTGCCGCTCGACTCGGCCACAAATAGCCCCGAATCTAACCAAAATCAGTATTATATCATTAATATATGCTAAAGAAGCGAATCCCACATCAAAATTATCAAATTACATCACAAAATCCTGAATTCGGCCAAACCCGACCACCGAGCCCACGTCTCGGAACTTGACAAAAATTACAAAACTAGAATCCTTACAGTCTCACGAGTCCATACATACCAAATACATCAAAATCCGACGACAAATGGCCCCTCAAATCCTTAAATCAAAGTCTCAAGTTTCCAAGCCCTAACTCCTCAAATTACACCATTAAATCCCACAAATTTCATGATTAAACAGTGGAAAAATCATCACAAACACAAGAAATGAAGTCCAAGTAATTTACCCAATTGATATCCTTCGATTTCCTCTTAAAATCACTGCTCAAAAGCTCCAAACCGTCCAAAAATGGTGAAAAATGACTGAAAATCGCGAAGGCAACCTTTTATAGGTTCTGCCCAGCACTTTCTGATTCTGCGGAAATTATCTCGCACCTGCGGACCGCTTCTGCGCCCAAAGATCCGCACCTGCGGAATTCACTTAAATCCTCATACGCCGCACCTGTGCCCCAGGTCTCGCACCTGCGGGCTCACAGATGCGGTCCAGTCCTCCGCTCCTGCGATCAATGCCGTTTCTGCAGCTCGCACCTGCGATCCTTAATCCGCAGGTGCGGTTATGACAGAAAGACAACAGCTTCAGCTGCAACTCCAAATTTTCCAACTCTCCTATAACCATTCAAAATCATCCCGAGGCCCTCGGGACCTCAACCAAACCTACCAACAAGTCACATATCATTATTCAAACTCAATCGAATCTTCAGAACACTCAAAACAACATCAAATCACCAAATTAACCCGAAATTAAAGCCTACGGATTTCTAAACTTTTGAAATTTGCCATGATGCCGAAACCAACCAAACCATGTCCGAAAGACCTGAAAATTTACACACACATCACAAACGACTCTACGAACTTATTCCAACTTCCGAAATTCCATTCCGACCCGATAGCTGATATTCCACTACCGACCGAAAATCGCCAAAAATCCAATTTTGCCAGTTCAAGCCTAATTCTACCACAGACCTCCGAATAACATTCTGAAATCATATACCTATAAGTCAACTTCCGGTTGACTTTTCCAACTATTGAACCAAGTTAAGAGACTAAGCGTCTCATTTATCCCCGCAACTACTCTGAACTCGAGTCAACTAACCCAACACAACGTAAAAGAGCTGAATCACACAAAAATGAAGCAGAAATGGGGGAAAACGAGGCTAAAACTCTCGGAACAACCGGTCGGATCGTTACAGTTGTATATCACTCTTAGCTTGAGTAGCTACTCTAACATTGCAAATATATGCTATCTCCCTTACAAGAACATCACTTCCTCGATACCGTTACTCAAATATACGTGTGTTTCTTTCAATCTATATTGCATATGAGGTCTCGGCATATATCATTCTGAATATGCTAGCCTTATTAGACTTCCCTTTTCCTTGCTTGATGATCCACTGAAGGTGTTGGTCCCAGCAGGTGGTGATCATTTGCACACTTTGTATCCACTTCATGACTTTCTTCCACAGTTATATAGCGTATGGACATTGCACAAAGAGGTTCTCCCTTAATTCAACCTCACCTTGACACATAACACATTGAGGGGTGACATTTAAACCCTATTTGGCTAGCCTATCTTTAGTAGGCAGTCTTTCATGGAGTAACAACGATGTAGAAAAGACTGCCTTTGGTCTGGCAGAGTTGTGAAAGACTAGACATTTCCAACTCACTCTTGGTAATCTCCTAACAGTTGTAGGTATATTTGTCTGATAATGCCTTTGCTGTGACCATTTAAGTTTTGTGCCTGCAACATGGTGACTCTTGATCCAATTATTCTTCTCACCATCCAACTCGTTTGTTGTGGTATTGGCATATCATGTAGCTACTGTTGTTTGATATAGTATGCCTTGATCCAACTTATCTATAATTTGTCCTGTTTGTGGTCTAAGTCCAAGCACATTTTGGCAATTGTTGCTTTGTTCCACAGAGGAAGATTTATGAGATTAAGTCCACCAGCTGACTTAGGAGTACATATATTTTTCCATGCTACTAATGTTTTCCTGGTTATTGTGTTAGTTCCAGACCAAATGTAGCTTCTACAGAGTGATTTTATCATTTTCAATACCTTAGCAGGCAAGATGAACAATTGAGCCTAGTAAGCTTGATTGCCAAAAATAACAGATTGAACCAGCTGCACACGACCAACATGAGATAGCTTTTTAGCAGTCCATGAAGAGATCTTGGATGTGATCTTTTCAGTCAAAGGTTGCCATTGTATGAGAGTTATTTTATTTGTAGACAAAGGAATGCCTAGGTACTTGAAGGGCAAGGATCCTTTTTCAAATCCCAGGTGAGCTAATATATGCTCCTTCACACCTTGTGTCACCCCACCAAAATACACTAAACTTTTACCCAAATTAACCTGAAAACCTGATGCTTTAGAGAACCGAGAGAAGCATTTGTATAATGTGACCACTGAGGATAGATTACCTTTAGAAAATAAGAAGAGATCATCAGTAAAAATCATAGGAGTTATGTTCATCTTCCTACACCTGGGGTGATATTGGAATGTAGGCTCCTTCTTAAGCTCATGCAGGGATCTGCTCAAGTATTCCATCACTATTGCAAAAAGGAAATGAGAAATAGGATCTCCTTGTCGAAGACCCTTAGCATCATTGAAAGGTTCTGTGGTTTCTCCATTCACAAGGATAGTATAGTTGACTGTCTTGATGCATTCCATTATCCACTTGATAAACTTGTTAGGAAAACCATTCTCCTTCATCACCTGTTGTAAGAAGATCCATTATACTGAGTCATAAGCTTTTTGGAGATCAATCCTTATCATACACCTAGGAGATATTTGAGCCTTAGTATAAGATTTAACTATCTCATGAGCTAGGATGACATTGCCAGCGATCTTTCTACCAGGAATGAAACATGCCCGAGCTTCACAAATGATGAATGGCATGACTTTATGCAATCTAGAAGCCAAGATCTTAGACATCATCTTGTATAGGATTGAACAACATGCTATTGGTCTATATTCTTTGATTGTGGTAGGCTTAGTCACTTTAGGAACTAATGTAATAGTGGTGCAGTTTATGGCCTTATAGATCTTTCCAGTTGAGAAGAACTCATTTATAGCATATGTGATATGAGTGTTGATAATGTCCCGTGCTTTTTTGAAGAAAATTGCATTAAATCCATCAATGCCTAGAGCTTTATCATCACCAATTGCTTTAAGACTCTCAACAATCTCTTGATTAGTTACCTCTACACATAGATCAACTCTTTGCTGATGAGACAGTGCAAGACCATTCTTTATGTATGATTTGTTGATAGCAGACAAAGAAGTGGCAGCTGATCTCAATAGGCTTTTATAGAAATCAACAATCTCTCTTTTGATGGCATCAGGGTCAGTCAACTTGTCTCCTAGTAGAGTTGTGATTTCTGTAATCAGTTTCTTTTGAATTATGTCCTTCATTACTACTCTGAAGTACTTAGAATTGGAATCTCCAAGTTGTATCCATCTTGCTCTAGCTTTCTGCTGCATAACACTCCCTTCAATTAATGACCACTTCTCAAGATTGAGTAGTGTTTTCCTACCCATATTTAATAAAGCAAGAGTCGAATTCATTCGAGAGAGCTTGGTGGTCTTAAGAATGGTTCGGGTTATCTGCTCTTGGATAACCCTCATATATATTCAAACCTTCTCAATTTTCTGAGTGATGCCCCCTGAATTCCCTAGAGTTTAAATCTTTCAAAACAGGTTTCAGGTCTTTTAATCTTGTCTAGACTGAATTCAAAGTACCCTGTGCACTATGAGAATTCCACATGCTAGCAACTATTTGAGAAAAATCTTCATGTGCTGCCCATATGTTAAAAAATCTGAAAGGCACTCTACCCGTCCATGTTGAAGATGATAGTTTTAATAGCATAGGAGCATGGTCTGAAATTTGAGGCAATCCATAAGTTGTTTCGACATGACCCCAGGACATCATCCATTCATAATTGCCAAAAACTCTGTCCAATGTACTGCTGACTCTATCTACTCCAAGATGCTTATTAGACCAAGTATAATAATCATCCTTCCAAGGTAGTTCTGTCAATATTGTATGTTGAAGGCAGGCAACAAGGTCTTGAATTTATGAGTAGCTTACTGGATCACAACACAGTCTATCATTGAGGTATAATACTACATTGAAATCTCCAGCTATCAACCATGGTACTGCTATACTCAGTGATAGTAGTTGTAAATTATACTAGAGGGCTCTTCTTTGTTCCAGCCCATTGTATCCATACACTATAGTGAGTAAACAATTTATATCTCATCTTCTACTTTTTACCTGACAGTGTATCATTTGAGCATCATCTTTAATACCGGTAATAATCAAGTGACTAGTATCCTATAGTATCCAAATCCTTCTATCCTAGCATCCTTATAGTTTGTCAGTATACTCCATTCAGGAACAATAGCTTTTGAGATCCTTTGAGCATTCCCTTCCTTCACATTAGTTTATACAAGTCCTACTAGCTTGATTATATTTCCCCTAACATACTCTCTAACCTCCTTCTGTTTATACCTTTTATTTACACCCCTTATGTTCCAGAACAACCAATTCATCATTGTTGGATAATAGTTCCACCTCTATCCCCAGGTGAAATGTGCTTCTCATGTCTACTTGTTGATACAACTTCAAACTTATTCTTCACTAGGATGGGAGTCAAAGGTGGGAAGTTGATGAAGTTAAGTTCAGGGCTTTGCACTACTTTACCTTTGTCATCCTACTTCTCAGCTACAGGTACCATGTTGTGTTGGTTATTAGTCTTCTTATGATCAGGTGCCTTTGTTTTTCCTCTTTGATCTACAACTTCCACTTTTTTGCCAACTTGCTGTTGTTCCTCAGATGAAGCTACATTCTGAGGACCAGTTGCATTATGTATAGGTCCTTTGGTTCTCCATTCCTGTGTGACAACCTTGTTACTCCTTGTTTTCCTAGTCTGGATGGGATGTTGCATAATAGGTCGTGGCTGGTTGGAACACTTGTGTCCCACAACCAAGAATTTGTCACAATAAGTAGGTTTCTAGTCATAGGTGACAACTTGCAGAAATTTCTTTCCAGAAGGATCCATAACCACAATTTTAGTTGGCAATTTTGTAACATTAACTTCAATAAGCATTCGAGCAAAGGATATTCGAGTCTTCTTAGTAGTGCACTCATCAACAAATACAAGGGTCCCAATTACACTAGCAATTCTGCTAAGAGAGCCAACGCCCCAACACGACATAGGCAATTTAGAAAATTTGACCCACAATGGTATAATAGTAGGGAATTCTTCTGTGAAATCAAAGTCAAGAGTCCATGATTTTAGGATGATAGGCTTATTAGCAATTGAGTAAGGACCAGCACATAGTATTTCTCGAGCATCTGCAACAGTTTGAAATCTAATGATATAATAGCCTTCATCATGGTAGAACAATTCAGGCTCAGCAACATGCGACTAGTGCAAATTGATCTATCGATTCATCGCATTATACCCTGGTCCATCACCTATGATATATGCAATCAACGCACACCTCCATTTGTTATATTCCTCTTCTACCTATAATTTGTCTAATTGAACCATAGGATGCCCATCAACAATTTTGTGGTGGGATATAGGATAGTGACATACCACTAATAGCAAATTTATTCTTCTGGAACAAAGTTGTCCATGGAGCTTTAGGTGCAACTTCATTTACTATCACCACCTCTTCTACTGCTGATTTCTCTGACGAGCCTAGAGTGTTTACTTGATTTTGCGCTGGATTTACCAATTTTACTGTTCCAATGAATAGTACTGTTGAATCACCGGGAAAGTTAGATATAGTCTCTTAATATGCCAGGATTTGTCAATGTAGATCCAAATTCACATGCAACACCTCCATTTGTTACTGGATCTGCAATTGGAACTGATGGAGGTGGAGTTGCTTATGGTGTTGATTTCTCCATCGGTGGTTAATTACCAGTTACCACCAAGCTTACAAAAGTAGTTAACGGTTGCTTCCTAGGTCGACCACGCCCACGTTAACTAACGTGCACCAAGAGCAAATATATGTCGTTCCATTATTGTTATTTGGCCCTTTTAAGTATTATTTAAATATATACTACCTATTTTTGTAGTTCAAAAAATGTTCAAATTCAAAATCAACAAGAATACATTGGATTGGTCATATCTTCCTTCTTCTCAATTTCTGAAGTTATGTGGTGCAACAACTTTCATATACTTTTTGTATATCATTCTGGTATATATCTTTATTTTTTTTGTGTAAATTTGTACAGTAGTTGTATATGGAGACACATTCACTGCCTAGGAAGCGAAGACTTTGACAAGCTAATGCATGTAAGATTTATAGTGTGGTTCTTTTGAGCATAATATCATTTTCTCACTAACTCTGTATTCAAATTAAAAAACATGAGCTACCATGCACTTTTTCTTTTTCTTTTTTACCTTTATAGGATTTTGATTTAAAATATAAAAATAGCTCCAATATTCATATCTTGAAATTTCTTATATTGGTGCACGTGGTAACAAAATTAAACTTGTTTTACCCTAACTTGAAAGGAAATGGCACCAAATCTCTAGGAAGAATTGACAATTGTTAGAAGAGAGAAGAGAGTTCTAAGTTTTTGTTGCTATTTTTAAGAAAAATAATTTTGCTATTAAATGCCAATTTTTTTGGGCTTCTATTGCCAAACTTAATGTAAGGCCAAAATATTATCAATTCTCTTTTTGCATTGTCATACCATGTTATTTTTTCTAAATTGTTTAGCAGGAAACCCAAATATTGGAATTGATGGACAGGGTAGTTGGCAACTCTTAATAGTTAATTATTACTTACTTCCTCTGGTCCATATTAATTGATTCTTTGACTATTTTCACACGTATTAAGGAATCCATCTTATAACATTAACTAACAATGAAATTGACCATGTTAACCTTAAATTGTTCATTGAAAATATACCAAATGCTCATAAGTTCTTTACTCCAAGGGCAACTTTAAAAAAAGAAGAAGATAATTCCTTCTTGACATATGAAAAATTTAAAATTGTGGACCCAAAAAGAAAGGCGAAAAAATCAATTACAGTGAACGGGAGGGAGTAGTTGTTTAACTTGAAGGCATGCGTATAATTTGACGAGTGTTTATAAGTCTCATCGCTTTGTGGAAACTATAAATTAATAGTTAGCATTTTTATTGTATGGGCATAAAATTTATGATTAAAAAAAATATGACAAGTTAAATAATTTGTAGATATGTCAGCAATAAATAAGTTACAGTGTCAAAATGGATATATTTTTTCACACGGACAACTATATATTATACTTTTAGGAGGAATATTGATGCCAACAATAAGAATATTAGTCATGATAATTTAGTTGAAGCGACGGAACATACTCCAAGAACGTCCTTTATAACGAGGATACAACAATATTATATCATTCTATCTCACACAATACAACATCTATCATTGTAAATGCTATACACTACTAAAATAATTAGATTTTAACGACATACAAATTTTATAGCTAAATAGAAAAATCTATTCTTTAGAGACAAATTATCAAGAAATTCTGCTAGCTACGAGCGATTTAGCGATAAATTAGCGATGAAATTTAGCTAATTCAATTTTTTTTAGTGATAACTAACTTAACTAATTAAATTATTCTTGTTCGGAGGTTCAAGATCCAACAATTTTGAACTCACCTATTACGTTATCTAGTTACACTTATTTTCCATTTAAATGCATATTGGATCAGGACACCAATTGCTATTACACACAATTTTTTTGTTATATACAATTTTTTTATTAGTAGACAAACTTACACGTGCAACGCATGTACCCTAAAACTAGTACTATATTAAAAGTACGAAGCCCTTAGCGGAATGTCATTCACCTTTTTTACACTTTAAAAAGTGATTTCACATTGGATAAAAGTGTAAATTAATAATTTTTCTAATATTTAAGTGAAATATATTAAAATTTTGGTATTAATTTTTTTCTTATTTGAATTATGTAGAAACTCCTAATATTTAAGTTATATAAATTTATTTCTTAAATTTCTAAACATTAAAATTTACTATTGTAAACTACCATAAGCACATTAGGACGAGTAAAAAATATATCTAAATAAACGACATGTTTACGTACAAAAATAATAACAATTCATAATAATAATATATAACATACTTTAATTTTTTATTTACATATTGTAATATATGGCCATATTAAATCACAAACCCAATTACAATATTTGACAAGTGAAACATAGATAAGATACATAAATTTATATATTGAAATTAGCAGTAAATTGTACTCTAATTTATAAGATTGTTTAAATTATAACTTTTTACATATTTTTTTTTTAAAAAAATTTATGCTAAGTAATATAAGAAGTCAAATAATGTCATTCATGTGATTTTTTTAAATTTATTCACATCGATAAGAATTCATGCGCAACGCGTATACTCTGAAACTAGTAACTTTAAAAATAGAATGAGTACAAAGCTAAAAACTTTAAAAGTTGATCCCAAAAAGTTTAAATCCCCCGTTATAATTGTTAACTCTCTGTATTTGTAAAACAATTCTGGAAATAATAAAATAAATAAATAAATA
>MDKI01271014.1:0-18119 GCA_005239505.1 Nicotiana paniculata | reverse complement strand
TTAAAACACATAAAATGCAAGGTATATAATGCTTAAAATCATGAATTCTAGCCACACATCATGTACACTTATTTAAAAGCCCTACCTCGTCCCCCACACCCCAAACCACAAAAACTTACTCTAGAAAGGAAAGCACTCAAGAACCTAACTTCCCTAAAGTCCCTGCATCATCCAAGGTAAGTTCTAATAATGATTTTAAATTCATTTCAATTCTCCAACACCTTATTAACATGGGAAAAACCTTTAAATTATTAGATATTCGATCGAGACACCATGGTTGAGAAAAGAAACCCTAGAACTTAAATTCATGAAGGTTAAACTTCAGAAAGGTAATGTTTCTACTCCCTAATCATTTATAGTTATGAATTGCTGAGTTCTTGGGAGAATAGTAAATGATATTATATTGACAAAGAGAACCATATGAACTATGCTATGGTTTTGAGTTTTCGACTTATGATTGTTGTAAACATTTCGGTGATGAGAAATTGTGTAAGTTACATCTATTTGGGATTGTAGAATGACCTAGAAGTACTACAATGAGAATTTGGTTAAGAAAAGACCAATTACTAAGGGCTATGAGGCTTTACGCCCATAAGGTGTTTGATAAAATATCTAAGTGACTAAAATACGAGAATTAGTGTTAATATTGGTTCCTCTTGATATATATTGACATAGATTATCGTTGAAAGAGGCGACATACATTGTGATACGCTTAAAAAGGCCAGAGTTAAGGTACGTGAATCTAGCTATCTATGTTTGGAAATGTTAATAATTCTCTCGATATTACGTTTCTTTTACGACGTTACTAATTACCTCAGAAATATATTTTAGCCTAGTTCCTTGAATAGTTGCAGAATTTCTATTCTCTAGCTTCGTAACTCGTTCATGACTTTCATTTTGAACAATGAGAGCTTAGTGCAAAATCAATATAGACTTGTGCTTGATGCCCATGAGTCTCAGTCTAGATTAATCATCATGTCATAAATAGTTGAAGCGTCAATTCATGAATACATGACTCAGTCTAGTTCTATTCAGCATTCCAATATCAAGTAACTTAGTATGGTTCAGTGTTTTTCAGTATCATGTATTGCAGTACGATTTTCAGTTCCTTATTTCAAATCCCTGAATGTTGAACACATGTATTTGGGCCTGACGCTGCAGTTTATGCTTTATGCATCTTTGGGTCTGAGGCTGTAATTTATGCTTTATGCATCTTTGGGTCTGAGGTCGTAGTTATGTATAAGTATACATGAGCCCAAGGCCGCAGCTTGTGCACATATATATTGGTCCTGATGCTGCAGTTTCATATTCAGATAAACAAGTGGTTCATCATTCAAAAGAGGGAGTATTCATATCCTTACTTCTTTTGTTCATTTCAGTTATCAGTTATCATTTCAGTTATCATTTATCAGTTATAATTTCAGTTTTAGTTTCAGCAATTATAATTTCAGTTATCAGTTCTCAGTTCTCAGTTATCAACTCAATTTAAGTTTCATCATTTATAGTTCTTTCTTTCAGTTGCTTTACATACCAATGCAATTCAAATGTACTGATGTCCCTTTTGCCCGGGGTTTGCATCTCACGATGCAGGTTATGATGTACAGGTTGATGATTCTGAGCACTAGGCTTCTCGTAGCAGCTATTTGGTGAGCCCAATTCTTTCAGAGCATTATCATTACTTTACAGTCTTTCAGTATTTACAGACAGTTGGTATTTTCAGTATTTCATTAGAGGCTTTATAGACTAGAGTAACAATTGGACAGAGTCGTAGGATTTTCATGTTAAGCAATATTTGTTTCAAATATGTTTCAGACCGATATTAGTATTTTCAAACATTGATTTATAACATTAAGACTTTCAGTAATCAACATCTGTTAGTTTAGCTTCCGTATTCAGTATGTTATGATATCACATGTTCATTCAGTCAACTAATTTGTTCACTCGGTCACATGTAGTCAGGCACCGGGTGCCGTGTTACGTCCAGGCTGAGGTTCGGGATGTGACAAAGCATGGTATCAGAGTGATAGGTTCAAGTGTCCTAGGGAGTCTATGAAGTCATGTCTAGTGGAGTTTCATTTATATGTGTGTGCCTTCTACGCATATAAATGGTTAACTACCAAGACATTCATGATTGTCTCATTTCTTTCTACTCTAGATCATGCCATGAATCTTATAGCAATAGGTAACCTTCTCTTCTTATCGAATTCCAAAAGTATCGAATGCCCAAGCGACGAGCAAGAAAAACCCAAGGTCCTAGAGAGGATGATGGCCTATTGGGGTATAATTATGGAGTACAGGTCCGTAACAAATGAGACTTGAGGGGATGTTGAAAGTGGTATACAATGGATAGTAGTACATATTAGAGCATAACCTTATCAGAAAGTATGAAAGCAGTCATCATGTTTTATGGTTATTAGTTTACCTCTGTTACCAGTTATACAATCTTTTAGTTAGCAAGATTATGGTTATGTAGTATGCCAGTATTTAGTTATTCAGTTACCAGATCTCAAATTCTTAGTGTATCCAAATTCTGGTGACTTGTGAGTATACAGTGATGACTATGGGTTCTAAAAGAAAAGGTAAGTAACAGATATGGCAAAATGTTCACATGTTTTAGGTCCAGATTAAGACTCAAGACTCGTTGGATGGTGCAGAAGTAATTTATCAGATAATGGTATACACTGAGGGAGATGTTTGTGTATGGTAGTGTATCCGTATGTATTTCACCTCATAGAACAATTTTATTTTAATTCTTGATAATGGAGCCATATATTGGATGATGATAGTTCGGATGTCAGACCCCAGTGTGTAACAGGATAAGAATTTAATCATAACGGGCACGAATTGATCACTATAGTTTTGGACACACACAAAAAAAATCTTAAGGTCAAAATACCTAGGAGTCAGAAATGCGTGATATTGCTAAAGATGTATTTTTCGTACGACACATGCATATGACTAAGAAGATATGATGTATGAAGTGAGAACCCAGAGCAGCCAATATTGAATTTCAAGGAATGAGTTTAAGTTGTTCTGATTTATTCAAATATGAACTAGAAAGTACAACGTTAGTAAGTTACTACAAGAAGCATCTATTATTGTGCGATAAAAGATATGATAGTTCCCCTTAGGTTATGTGACTAAGTGTTTACTCCAGATGTTTATATTCTCATATGATTTAGAAGTGCATAAAAAGTTTGGGGTTAGATATTCCAATTTTATTTAAAACAGATGAAATTTCCCTAAGTTTGATCCATGTACATAGTTGAAAAAATAAATAGTATGCGGCTGTAGAATAGGGTCGGATGGTGAGTAAATTAGGAAAAAAACCTTATGCTTCACTTTAGTTATTTAAAAAGAACAAGAAAAAACGATGCTAGCAGGTGGTTAGTAAAAGAATAGCAAGTAAGTTTTGAGTAAATATAATGAATTAGCACTTTCAACTGAGCTAGTAGAGGTGCGATTGATTTACTTAGTCAGGTTAACACTAGTGAGTGGGTAACAGTTTGAAACATCGAACATGTATTTGATCCCAAAGATTTTAGTTAAACCCGAAGAAAAACAACAGTGGAGGAAAACAATCAGCTAAGCAGTAAGAGCGCAAACTACAAAAGAATAGCCTTTAAGAATTATCGAAAAGGGGTTTCCCTAAGATTGACAGTATGATTAGAGTTAAATCATTAAGATTGTGTATAATAGTTGTGAATAAATTAGCTTTATGTTTATGTAAGTAATCTAGTTTTTCCAGGTAAGAAATATTTCTCAGAGTAAGTCAGAAGATGAGTCGTCATTAAAGTAAAGTGCAAAGAATTGCAGAAAATAAGGAAAGTTGTTCAGATCCAAAAAAAAAAAAAAAAATCCGCAAGTTCAAGACCTTAACATTTGGTCTAAGGGGGAGATGTGAAAGTCGTTAGAAATTCCTGTTGGAGATTTGAAACTCGAAAAGTTAGCAAGGGATACGAAAAAAAAAACTCAATTTAGAAATGAGGGAAAAATGATATAATTACCACAAGGATTGTGCCTAGCGTGTGCAAGAAATACGAAGTAATCAGAATGATCGTCGAGCTTAGCTATTGTTGATAAAGTGATTAAAAAAACTATAAAATCATGCCCAGTTAGCGTCACGAGGATAGTGACATTGCATGAGACTCTAATATTCGGTGTGATGTTCAAAGACTTAGCTCACAAAAAAACTAAAGCTTTTTTTAGGAAGTACCTTAAAAAGATAATAAAGTATGGGAAGTATAGCTCATGATTGAGGCAGACATGAGAACTCTGGTGAAAGAAGTTCACCGCTTTGTCTAGCTAAGAGTTCGATTTTTGGACTCCGAAGGTGGTGGAGTTATTGTCCAGAACAAGAGTTGTTCCTCCTTAGTAGTCGAAGTGAAGGATAAATAGTTTTATGATCCCTACTTGTTGTAGCTGAAAGAGGGGATTCACAGGCATAAGATGTTGGCGTTTGAACAAGGGGGAGATGATGGTACTTTGAGGTACCAAGACGGATTGTGTGTCCACACATAGATGGACTTAGAGAAGGAGGATCATTTTAGAAGCCCATAATTCCAGGTATTATATCTACCCAGGTTCCCCAAATATATATCATGGTATAAAGGAGATTTATTGGTGGAATGATATGAAAACGAACGTCGCATACTTTGTGCCCAAGTGTCCGAATTGTCAGGAAGTGAAGGTCGAGTAGCAGAAAGCCTAGTATTTTACCATATAATACATATATTCTTTAGTGGAGATGGTAAGTAAGGACTTTATAACAGGATTATCTTGCTCATTTTGAAAGCATGATATGATTGGGTGATTGTATATCGTCTTACTAAGTCAGTGCACTTCTTACTAGTAAAGACAACAGATTCAATAGAAGATTATGCCAAATTGTACATTGGGGAGATCGTCCAATTGCACGGGACTCCATTGTCCATCATTTTTTAGATCGTGGTGCTCAGCTTACAACGAACGTTTAGAAGTCCTTTCGGAAAGGATTAGTCATAAGAGTAAAGATCAACATAGTTTTTCATCCTCAGACAGATGGCCAGGAAGTGCACACTATTCAGACACTTGAGGATATGCCCTTGATTTTAAAGGTATTTGGGATGATCATATTCCTCTCATTGAGTTTTCTTATAATAACAACTACCATTGTAGTATCAAAATGGCACCGTACGAAGCTCTGTATGGGCAAAGGTGTAGATCACCAATTGGTTGGTTTGCAGTTGGCGAGGCAGAGTTGTTGTGACGAGATTTGGTCTATCGGGCTATGGAGAATGTCAAGTTGATTCAAGAGCTTTTGAAGACGGCACAAAGTCTCCAAAAGTCCTATTCGGATGTGCGATGTAGAGACCTAGAGTTTCAAATTGATGATTGGGTATTTCTAAAATTTTCGCCTATGAAAGGTGTTATAAGATTTGGGAAGAAAGGAAAATTGTGTCCCTTATACAACGGGCCCTAAAGGATCCTTCAAAGGATTGGAAAAGTAGCTTATGAGGTAAAGTTTCCACCAGAATTGGCGGCTGTACACGTAGTATTTCACGTGTAATATTATAACATTCAAGTTTCCAGTATTCAGATCTAACATCATGACATTTATGTTTTCAGTATTCATATCTCTTGTTATAAAATTCATATCAGTTTAGTACTCGGATACTCATGTCAGTCCAATACTCAGATATTCATGCCAGCTTAATACTCAAATATTGATGTCAGTTCAGTGCTCAGATATCCATGTCAGTTCAATACTCAAATATTCGTTCTAGTTCAGTATTTCATATATCCATGTTACTTCAACATTCATGTATCTATCACAGACCATTATTCAGGTATATGTTTCATGTTATGAGTATTATGATGCTAGTGAGGCTTGTGTTATGCTTTGTTAGATAGCAGATGTTTTGGAGAAATGTTAAAGGTAACGAACCTTCTCATTCAATTTCAATACTAATCTGTCTTCTTAATTTCTGCCAAGTTATATCACGTATCCTTAAAACTGCGTATAAATACAATTGTTATCCGTTTTAAGGGTAAACAGTTTGGCGCCCACCGTGGGGCTAAGGATAATAGTGATTATTTGGTGCAAATTTTCATAACACACACTATTTTACACGTGGTCTTTGGAGCGTTTTTAATTTCAGGACCTAAATTTTGAACTCACAGTCGACACCCCTTCACGTTGACAATGATTTCGGCCACCATGACGAGAATGACAACATAGCACCAGGGAACGACATAACCGCGGTCGATATCGATGGAGTTTCGACTGTAGATCTAATTGACGTCAGCTCACATGTAGCCATCAACGCAAATTTGGTCATCGATCCCGAGGGTAGTGTCCATAGGGATGTTCAATAAGCCGCTCAAAGCACACATGGCAGCGAAGAGGGCGGGATCAGCCTGTGAGTAATCTTCAAAATATTGCAGGCTCAAGAAGTAGCGATAGCCCAACTTCAAAACTAGAATCGCCCACCAGGCAGGATCGAGCCCGATCCATCCGAGGAAGTTATCCATAGGGCCAAATCCGCTTCAAGGAAACTGAACGAGAAAGAATCGGGGACCGACCCTGCAATCATGAAGATGCTCAAAGTGGTGACAAAATGAATCGAGTCGGGGGAAAGAAGATCGAGGCAAATGATAAAAAGCTGGAAACTTACAACTCCAGGGTCGATCAAATCCGGAGCCACAACCAATATTGAAGGGTCTGGACTCCAAAAAGTTCGTGCAAAAGCCTTCCCCCCCGAGCGCGGATCCCAAGTCGATCCCCAAGAAGTTTTGAATGCCCGAGATTCCTAAATACAACAGAACGACCGATCCGAACGAGCATGTCACCTCTTACACATGCGCTATCAAAGGTAATGATCTAGAATATGACGGGATAGAAGCTGTCTTGCTAACAAAATTCGGAGAGACCCTGTCAAAGGGGGCTATGATATGGTACCAAATTTACCACCTAATTCTATTTACTCGTTTGCTATGCTTGCAGATTCTTTCGTAAAGGCACATACCGGAGCCATCAAGGTTGAAAGCAGGAAAATGGACCTTTTCAAGGTAAGGCAGAAGGACAACGAAATGCTAAGAGAATTCGTATCCTGATTCCAAAAGGAATGGATGGACCTGCTACCGGTCACCGACGATTAGGAAGTTCAAGCTTTCACCCAAGAACTCAATGCTCGAAGCTCTGTGGCTTCACAACACTTGAAGCAGAATTTGATAGAATACCTGGCTGTCACTTTTGCCGATGTGCATAGTCGGTATCAATCAAAGATCAGGGTCGAAGATGACCAACTAAGGGCTCCTTCCGGTCTGTTTATCAAATCAGACCCGTCGACAGAATTATAAGGGATATCGATCAAGAATCGAGGCCGAACAGAGATCGATACCAGCCGTATGGTGGAGATTGTCGGAGAGGCATATTTGGGCGAAATCCTGTACGAAATGAAAGGAGAAGTGATCCAAGCCAAAGCTCTCAAGGGCTCAGGAGCAAGAACGACTTCGACAAGCCTATCGGACACAAATAAGCACCTCGATGATAAGAATACAACTTTAATGTTGATGTAGCCGCCATCGTATCAGCTATCAGACGCATCAAAGATACAGATGGCCTCGAACCTTACAAACCGATCCCGAGAGAAGAGATTTCAATCAAATGTGCAAATATCATGGCACCCATGTCCACATAATGGAATATTGTCGACAATTGAGAGAAGAAGTAACCCGGTTATTCAACAACGGGCATATTGGTGAGTTCCTGAGCAACCGAGCCAAGAATCATTTCAGAAATAGGTATTCCAATAAACAAAACGAGCAAGAGGAAGCTCAACACGTCATTCACATGATCATCAGAGGGGTTTATATTCCTCAAGGTCCGATGTTTAAACACACCAACGTATCAATTACAAGGGAAATACAAACCCAAGATTACATTCCATAAGGAACTATATATTTTAATGACGAAGATGCAGAAGGAATTAGGCAACCCCATAATGATGCACTGGTAATATCTGTACGCATGAATAAAACTCAGGTTAAACGTGTGTTAATTGATCTAGGTAGCTCGGCTAACATAATTCGGTCGAGGGTCGTAGAACAATGACCAAGAAAAAACATCATTCATCAATAAGTATGGCACACACTGTTATAACATAATCCCATTTGGATTAAAAAATGCTGGTTCCACTTACCAACGCCTAGTAAACCGAATGTTCAAAGAACAAATAGGGAAATCTATGGAAGTTTACGTTGACGATACACTAGTTAAGTCCTTGCGAGCAGAGAACCATTTAAAGCATTTGCAAGAAACTTTCAGTATACTGAAGAAGTACAACATGAAGCTAAATTAGGAAAAAGTGTGTGTTCGGAATCGGGTAAGGTAAATTACTCGGATTCATGGTATCCAATCGAGGAACCTAGATCAACCCTGACAAGATCAAAGCCATCGAGGAAATCACAGTAGTGGACAACGTGAAGGCCGTGCAAAGGCTAACCGGGCGCATAGCCGCCCTGGGGTGATTCATCTCGAGGTCCTCCAACAAGAGTCATCATTTTTTCTCGTTATTGAAGAAGAAAAAAAATTTCACATGGACCCTGAAATTCCAACGGGGCTTGGAAGAACTCAAGTGATACCTATCGAGCCCGCCTCTACTTTATACATCAAAGGCGGATGAACAACTATACTTGTATTTGGCAGTATTGAAGGTAGCGGTAAATGGAGTCCTAGTTCGAGAAGAGCAATGTACGTAATTTCTGATTTATTATGTTAGCCGAACCATAGGGAGGGCCGAAACTAGATTTCCTCACTTAGAAAAACTGGTACTCGCTTTGCTAAGCACCTAAAGGAAACTATATCGTACTTTCAGTGCCCCCTATATGTGTTGTGACAACTTACCCATTGTGAAATATAATGCATAAACCGAACTCTTGGGGAGATTGGCCAAATGGGCCGTAGAAATCAGCGGGTACGACATTGAGTGTCGACCCCGAACGACCATTAAATCTCAAATTTTGGCAGATTTCGTGGCTGACTTCACGCCGAACCTAATACCCTAGGTCGAAAGAGAGTTATTGATAAACTCGAGGACGTCTTCGGGAATTTGGACCCTCTTTATGGACGACGCGTCGAACGTAAAGGGGTCCAGACTTGGCATCGTACTGAAGCCACCCACAGGAAATATACTAAGCAATCCATTAAAACTGTGAAATTGACTAACAACGAGGCCGAATATGAGGCCATGATTGCAGGTCTCGAATTGACCAAGAACTTAGGGGCACAGGTGATCGATGCTAAGTGCGACTCCCCCTTGTGGTAAATCAAGTTAATGGAACGCTCGAAGTCAGAGAAGGATGGATGCAAAGATACCTGGATAAGCTACAAGTAACATTACATCGATTCAAAGAGTGGACTTTGCAGCATATACCTAGCAATCAGAATAGTGAGGCCGATGCACTTGCAAACTTAGGCTCTTTGGTCGAGGACGATGACCTCAAATCGTGGCCAGACGTAAAACTCATGATATCGGTAGTAGAGGAAGGTCACACTGAAATAAACTCTACAATTGGAGGAATAGATATATAAAATATTTGAAGACCGGCAAAGTACACTCAGATCCTAAAGAATCGAGGGCCCTATGCACAAAGGCAACTCGATTTAGCCTGCCTGAGGACCAAACCTTGTTCAGAAGAATGTTCGATGGCCCACTAGCAATATGTTTGGGACCAGGAGATACCGAGTACATTCTGAAGGAAGTTCACGAAGGCACATGCGAGAACCACTAAGGCGCCGAATCATTGGTTTGAAAATTAATCAGAACCGGCTATTACTAGATTGATATGGAAAAATACGCAAAAAAGTTTGTACCAAAATGCGATAAATGCCAAAGACATGCTCCAATGATTCATCAACCCGGAGAACTGCTGTATTCGGTCTTGTCGGCATGGCCAATCATGAAGTGAGGAATAGACATCGTCAACCCTCTTTCATGGGCACCAGATAAGGCTCAATTTATCTTATTTATGAATGACTATTTTTATAAGTGTGTTGAAGCCCAGGAATACGAGAAAGTCAACGAGAAGGAAGTCATCGACTTCATTTGGGACCACATTATATGTCGGTTCGGGATGCCATCTGAAATCGTATGTGACAATGAGAAACAATTTATCGGTAGCAAAGTGACCAAGTTTCTCGAGGATCATAAGATCAAAAGGATATTGTCCACACATTATCACCCCAGTGGGAACGGACAAGCCGGATCAACCAACAAAACTATAATCCAAAACCTGAAGAAAAGGTTGACCGATGCCAAGGGAAAATGGAAAGAAACTTTGCCCGAAGTTCTTTGGGCATACCACACAACCTCGAAGTCCAGTACCTAGGCTATCCCATTCTCATTGATCTATGGCGGTGAAGCTCTAATACCGGTCGAAGTCGGGGGGCCAAGTAACAGATTCTGATATGCAAAAAATGAATCAAATGTCAAGGCCATCAATACGAGACTGGAACTATTGGATGGAAGGCATGAAGTCGCCCTTGTCTGATTAGACTCCCAGAAGGAGCGAATCGAGAGGTATTATATCGAAGGGCCAACCTTCAATACTTTAATCTCGGGGACTTAGTACTAAGGAAAGTCATGTTGAACACCTCTAATTCAAATGATGGGAAGTTGGGTCCTAATTGGGAAGGAGCGTACCAGATTCTCGAGGTCAGCAGGAAAGGATCATATAAGCTCGTAGTGATGAATGGAGAACAACTACCGAGAAATTGGAATGTAAATCACCTAGAACGATATTATTGTTAAGGTACGAACCCATTCATTTCTTTTTATTTTTTGACTAACACTTGCTGGTGATCGACAAGAAGCGACACGAAGTATTAGGTCTGAAAGCACGCGTTGCACTCCTTTTTCCTTAGACCGGTTTTGTTCAAATGGGTTTCCCGGCAAGGTTTTTAATGAGGAAACAGTGGATCATGCTAACTTAGGGTCGATCACGAATCGATGTCAAAGATTGTGTTTACAGTATTCGAGGTTTCTCTACAATCGACATCGAATACTGGAGGGGGGATTACCCTCGGATATCGAATAATCTTTAGCAAGGTTACTTCGTAATGGAAGGGTCTCGATAGGTAGGATTTGTTGTAAGGGCCAAACAATCAAACGAACCGTGCCCACATAGATTTCTAGATCCGGGGCATAAAACATGTACGCATGTATAATTGTTTAACACAAGAATAAAAATAAGTTCTTTCCTTGTAGTCATCTTATGTTTAAAATTTCCTCTTTGCATCCCTTAAAGAATTTCATACTTTCGATCACATAAAAGAAACGAGCTCCAGGGCCGACTATAACAAGAATTCGGATGATCACTGCCTCACTCGGGGACTACCGTCCGAATACAAACTCAAACAAATCGAGCTATTTAACATCGGGGGCACAAGAACTATTAGGAAACCCCCAAATTTTAAATGCTAAGGCCATACCCTCTCGGGGACTATTATCTTAGGCAAACCTGGATAACTCGAGAAAGCAAGTTGTAAAGACCCGTAAAATTTCAAGTCCAAAAACCATTCCCGAATGGGTCCCCATGTGGTCATAACTGTAGAAATTCTTGCAACGGACCCTTATGGAGAAAAAAGTACCCCGACTTGAAAGATAAAATTTTCAAGATTTCCGCAGGTTTGCGGTCCACTATGCGGTCACAAATCAGGTATGCGGAACGCATAGTGGTTCATACTTGGACAGTTTGCTGTCCATTTTGAGGAAAGCTATGCGGCCTAGAATGCGATCGCATTTCACGAATGCGGGCCGCATAGTTGTCGCATTCTTGCACCTTGATTTTTGCGGAGGGAGTTATGCGACGCACTATGCGATGACATAACAGGTATGCTGACCACATAGTGGTCGCATACTTGGGCAGTCTGCTTCTCTTTTTGGCCCAGCTGAAGGCCACTTATGCGACAGGTATGCGGACCGCATAACAGGAATGCGATCGCATTCCTGACCGCATACCTGCTTGGGGGCTTCTAATTTCTAATTTTAAAACCCGACCCCCAGTTTAATAAAACACCCCTACCCTTCATTTTTAAAGGCTATCTGATTAAAATAGAGAGAAGTGAGAGTTGGTTCTAGTGAGAGAAGTCCCCATTTTCCCCAAATTGGTCCTCCATCTCTACTCAGGCCTGGAAGTAATTGAGTGGTCGTCATCTTCTTCACCATAAGAGGTAAGTCTTCACCCCATTTACCCAAATTATCAGGTTTTGGTTAAAAATGGAACACATGAATTGGTTCTTGAAGATAAAAGCTAATACCTTGCATGCATGTGAATAATCTACCATAATCTAGCAAAGGGAAGTAAGCTAGGGCAATCTTTCGCTAAAAAAGGGCTAGTTAATCTAAGGGATCACATAGTGTTTGGTAAAATGCCTAAATGAGTTCATGATTTCTAATTCTAAGTCTAAACATGGCATCTTGTAAATTAGATTGGAGGCGATAGAAGGTTCGATGGGTTGAAAATAGATATTAAAAGGGAAATTTTGACTCGAGGTATGTATGGCTAAATTTAATCTTCGTAGAGTCACCTTGTTGATGTCCGAACATTCGGTATGAGTTTCTGGCTTATGCATATATGAATCGATTATTCCAATGTGTTGAGGCGTAATATTCCGTTCTCTGATTGTCCTAGTTGAATACCATGCCACCATGCTATATGAGATTGTGAAAAGGTGATTTTGTTGTGCTTATTCTATCATGTGCAAAGCTCGTTAAATATTGAATACATCGGTATGAGAGGATGTGCTGCAAAATGAAATAAATGATAACGGAACAAATTGTTGAATGTATCTAAGTGCTAAATGCTGTGTAGCAAGTGATGGAAACTAAATATGGATTTATCTAATTGAGCTATATGTTGATGGCATGCCGTATATGACCCACTGTTTGGTGAATATTACTATTGCCTTGATTTCACATGGTTATTTGGTTGTTAAGAATGTATATTCTTGATGATGAAAATCCTTGTGATTGAATTGATTGGTTGATGTTGCTATCAAATGTGATTGTAAGGTGGGATCGGGTTGCACGCTGCAACAGAAGTAATAAGAGTGTAATGTGATTGTAGGGTGGGATCAGGTTGCATGCCTCAACAGAATTGTACGGTGGGATTGGGTTGCACGTCGCAACAGAATTGTACGGTGGGATCGGGTTGCATGCCGCAACAGAAGGAATAAGGGTGGATTATGATTGTTACCGGCAAGTCTATGTAAACTCCTAGTACTCTTAGAGGCTCCGTAGACACGAGGTGGGTTGTATATATGTATATTTTGGGCGGTAGTTGTATTCACTCGTGACCGTGGATCGCATTGGAAATGTTGTATGTAACTTGTATGTTTTTGGGATTATCAACTGCTAAAATGTTAAGGAAGAAATGAACTTAAGTTGTAAATACATGCTCAATTTTTAATTTTCTACTTCCTATGGAATATTGTATATTATGAACACGGGGTAATGTGTTGGGTAGGAAAGGAATCCAGGTCCGCTTGACCAGGTTTATTCGGTTAGGCGCCGGTCTCGCCCCTCGATTTTGGGGCATGACAAACTTGGTATCAGAGCCTCAGGTTTTAAAAGTTTCCTAGGATGTCTAGGAGCCGTGTCTAGTAGAACCCTTCTTATCGGTGTGTTGTCGACCACACCTATAATTAGGGGGCTGCATGGACATTTAGGAAAGTACCCTTTTATTGCTATTCTATATCGTGCGATGTGGTGAAAGGTGAGGTTGTCTACCTATAACCTGTGCATTGTTCCAATTTTCAGTAAATGGAACCCAAGAAGAGAGCTCGACTCGGCCTAGAGGCCAATGCCACCCCAGGAGTGGCCATAAATTCTCCAGCTGATGGTGCGGGTGCGAATGATTCCCCGACCACAAATCAGCCTAACTCCTCCACTCCAGGCCAGACTATTCCTATTCCTTCTCCAGCGGAGGGTGCTGAAATCCCTCCCGCTGATATTCCTGACCCACCTCCAGCTTCAGCTTCCGGTCCCGGTATTTCTGATGGGGATCTTAGGGGAGCTATTCAGATGTTGAATCAGCTAGTGGCCTCCCAGGCCCAAAGATCACATGTTGCCCCTGCGTCCTCTAGCGAGCAAGGGGATTCTTCGGGTTCTAAAGTCAACCAGTTTCTGCGGTTTGCCCCTCTAGAGTTCACAGGCACCGATCCTAAGGCTGATCCTCAGGAGTTCATTAATGATATGTACAAGACCCTCCGAGTTATGAGGGCTACTGAGACAGAGGGGGTTGAGTTGGATTCCTATCGTCTGAAGGGAGCCGCATATTCGTGGTTTGAGATGTAGGAGGATTCCCATGGGGAGGGGAGCCCTCCGGCGAGGTGGGATGAGTTTTTAGGTGCTTTCATGGATCCTTTCTTGCCTGCCAAGATTATGGCAGCCCGTGCTACTGACTTTGAGGCCCTTAAGTAGGGCAACATGAGTGTGTGGGAGTATCATATGGAGTTCGTGCGCTTGTCCAAATATGTTGTTCACATGGTGTCTGCTATGGAGGCTAGAGTTCGTCGGTTTGTTCAGGGCCTTGGTCCCTTTGGTTATTAATAAAGCTGCTACAGCTGCTCTGCATTCAGATACGAACTACGAGAAGATTGTGGGATTTTCCCAGGCTGCGGAGGCTCAGAAATTAAACATAAGAATGAAAAGGGAGAGTAGTAGTAAGACCCGGTTAGCGGGCAACCCTGGGAGTTCAATTGGAGGAGGGAGATCAGCCCTTGGGAGAGGGTCATCAGGGCCATCTCAGTCCTATGCTCAGTCCTCAGCCAGTGCGCCGCTATCAGGGCACAGTTATCAGCAGGGAGGTCGTGTTAGACCAGGTTCAGACAGCAGGAGGTTCCATCAGTCGGGTCGTTCAGGTGGGAGGTTCCAGCAGCAGTGGAGGGCCTCATACCCTAAGTGGGGAGGTTTCATTTTGAGCCTTGTTACTTGGATATCCCATTATACTATAGATGTAGAGTGAGGGGCCATGCTCAGCGAGACTGTTGTACACCCAGTCAGGGCACGGGTAGGGGCAGTGCTCAACCATCCAGTTCTTCAACCGCTACATCTTCAGCACACCCTCCAGTACCAGCAGGGCGCGGTGCAGCTAGGGGTAGAGCACGGGGTCAAGGGGGACCCAGTCGGTTCTATGCTTTGAGTGGTCGCCAGAGTGCGGAGGCTTCTCCAGATGTTGTCACAGGTATTCTGACTGTTCAGTCACATGATGTTTATGCTCTTATTGATCACTGGTCTTCTTTGTCATATGTTACTCAATTTATTGCTTCAAGTTTTGGGATAGAAACCGAATAGCTTCACGAGCCTTTCTCTGTGTCAACTCTGGTTGGTGATTCTATTATGGTTGTGCGAGTCTATAGGAATTGTGTTGTCACAGTGCGTGGTCGGGATACCACGACCGATCTTATTAGTTAGAAATGGTATATTTTGATGTAATTATGGGGATGGATTGGCTCTTATTCGTGCTTTGCTAAACTCGACCGCCGAACCAGAATTATGAGGCTCGAGTTTCCTAATGAACGAGTTATCGAGTGGGAGGGGAATAATGTTGTGCCAAGAGGTAGGCTTATTTCCTACCTTAAGGCCTCAAAGATGATCACAAAAGGGTGCATCTACCATTTGGTCCGGGTTGCGGACACCACTTTAGAGGTGCCTGCTCCCGAATCTGTTCCTGTTGTGAATGAATTTCTTGAAGTATTTCCGGACGAGCTTCCTGAGATTCCACCAGATAGAGAGATCAATTTTGGGATTGATGTATTGCCAGATACACAACCAATATCTATTCCACCCTACAGGATAGAGCCAGCAGAATTGAGAGAGTTGAAAGAACAATTGAAAGATGTATTAGAAAAGTGTTTCATTCGGCCAACTGTGTCGCCTTGGGGTGCACCGGTTCTTTTTGTCAGAAAGAAAGATGGATCGCTTCGGATGTGTATTGACTATCGGCATCTCAACAAGGTCACCATAAAAAACAAATACCCATTGCCTGAGATAGATGATTTGTTCGACTAGTTGCAAGGTGCTAAGTTCTTCTCAAAGATTGATTTGCGGTTCGAGTATCACCAGTTAAAGATCAGGGAGCAGGATATTCCTAGAACTGCCTTCAGGACTCGATATGGGCACTTTGAATTTCTCGTAATGTCTTTTGGGCTAACTAACACCCCATCAGCTTTGATGGATCTTATGAATCGGGTCTTCAAACCGTTTCTTGACTCCTTTGTGATTGTATTCATTGACGATATCCTTGTTTATTCGTGAAGTCAGGAAGATCATGCTAATCACCCCAGGTTAGTTCTTCAGACTCTTTATCAGCACCAGTTGTATGCAAAGTTTTCAAAATGTGAATTTTGGCTAGAATTAGTCACCTTTTTGGGCCATGTTGTTTCTAGGGAAGGGGTTCGGATTGATCCCCAAAAGATTGCAGTGGTAAAGGATTGGCCTAGACCAACGACCCCGACAGAGATTCACAGTTTCTTGGGTTTCGCTGGATATTATCGAAGGTTCGTGGAGGGATTCTATACCCTCGCCTCCCCATTGACTAAGCTGACGCAAAAAGCGGTTAAGTTTCAGTGGTCCGATGCTTGTGAAAAGAGTTTTCAAGAATTGAAATCAAGATTGACTTCGGTGCTAGTGTTGACCTTGCCAGAAGGTTCAGAAGGGTTTGTGGTGTATTGTGATGCTTCAAGGGTTGGTTTGGGGTGTGTGTTAATGAAATGTGGTAAGGTAATAGCATATGCTTCTAGGAAGCTCAAGAATCACGAGAAGAATTACCCGACACATGATTTGGAGCTCGTGGCGGTCGTGTTTGCATTGAAGATCTGGCGGCATTATCTTTATGGGGTCCATATGGACGTGTTCACAGACCACAAGAGTCTTCAGTATTTATTCAAGCAGAAGGAGTTGAACTTAAGGCAGCAGAGATTGTTAGAATTTCTCAAGGATTATGATACAAATATTTTGTACCATCCAGGGAAGGCGAATGTGGTAGCCGACGCTCTTAGTCGGAAATCCATGGGTAGCTTGGCTCATTTGGAAGCAGGTGAGAGGCCTTTGGCTCGGGAGGTTTATCAGTTGGCCAGTCTGGGGGTATGCCTTTCGGCCTCATATGAAGGGAATGTCGTGGTGCGTAACGGAGCGGAGTCTTTGCTTGTAGCGGCAGTCATGGAAAAGCAATTCAGGGATCCAGCGTTGGCACAGTTGAGAGAAGCAGTTCTGAATCACAACACTACAACATTTTCACTCAGCAATGATGACGGGGTTTTGCGGTGCCAAGGGAGCCTATGTGTTCCGGATGTGGATGATCTTCAGGAGAGAGTTATGGCAGAGGCTAACAATTCCAGGTATTCCGTACACCCTGGTTCTAAGAAGATGTATAACGATCTCAAGGAGATTTATTGGTGGAATGGTATGAAGAGGGGATTGGCGGACTTTGTGGCTAGGTGTCCAATTTGTCAGCAAGTGAAGGCCAAGCATTAGAGTCCCGATGGGTTGACGCAGCTTATGGAAATACCAATGTGGAAATGGGAGATGATAAATATGGACTTCGTGGTAGGGTTACCCCGCAATCAGCGCAAGTTCGATTCAATTTGAGTAATAGTGGATCGACTCACGAAGTTGGTGCATTTCTTGCCAGTCAAGTCCACCAATACTGCAGAACAATACGCTCAGTTGTATATCAAAGAAATAGCCAGGCTCCATGGCACTCCAGTATCTATTATCTCGGATCGAGGGGCCCAGTTCACAACTAACTTTTGGAAGAAATTTCAGCAAGGTTTGGGTACGCAGGTAAATATCAGCACAACTTTCCACCCGTAAACAGACGGTCAAAATGCTTGAAGATATGTTACGAGCTTGTGTATTAGATTTCAAGGATAGCTGGGATGATCACTTGGCACTTATAGGATTTGCTTATAATAACAGTTTCCATGCTAGTATTCAGATGGACCCATTTGAGGCATTGTACGGAAGGAGGTGTAGGTCTCAGATTGGATGGTCCGAGGCTGGTGAAGTGGTACTGCTAGGACCGGATCTTGTGCACCAAGCTATGGAAAAAGTTAGAGTCATTCAGGAGAGGAT
>MDKI01050986.1:0-11532 GCA_005239505.1 Nicotiana paniculata | reverse complement strand
AATACCCCCATAAGATGAATCACATTGGGATGCTATGAAATACTGTTATTGCATTATAGTATCGTCTCTAAGTGGATCAGGAAAATCACTTCAGATGTTCCCCGATGAGGCGTGAGCCCTAGTGACAATATATTACATAAGAGATTTTAAATTATCAGTGGTAGATTATAGATCAATATGAAGGTGAATCAACAATGAATGGATGAAAGTTACAAAGTATGAGATGAGATTGTGCTGTCATTATTAAGATGGACGGTAATAAGGAAGCATTAAATGGCTTAGATTTATACATATAGGATAACCGGTGAGAGAAAAACCTGGAGTTGGGTGGCAAGTCTCCATAATAATAAACTGAAGTAAGAGTTGGTATAGTATGACCTACCTAGTAATGGTAAAGCCATAAGCATAGATAACTGCGGCTATGAAACAAGATATAGCAATAGTTGTAATTTCAACAAAACACCAAACAAAGAACTTTAGTACACCTATAGATGCCCAGAGGGACAGCTTTTCATAGTACAATATATCTTCACCAAGTGAATCACAAAGATAGGTTTAAAGCTAATAGGAAATAAAAAAGTAGATAAGAGTCGCATTGGCACACATTCAAGGTTAGAATTGTCTAGGATGCATGAAAGAAGGTAGAAATAGTTACAACATTGAAAGGAGTTCGGCCACAAGTCGTGGTGTGAGAAAGAGGCCTAAAGGGGGGAATGTTCTAGCCTTTGGATTTATTCACCGAACAACTCCCTAGATGGCAAAGACAATATTAAATTATTCGTAACATTTATTTCTTAAGATATGGAAAAGTGCATTAGTCAACATTCGAGGACGAATGTTCCAAAGGGGGGAATGATGTGACACCCCATGTTTTCGTGCATGAGAGTACATCATAAGTCAATTGATGTAAGCTCAGAAATAAGATTATATTTGATGGAATATAAAGTAAGTTAATCATGTAACATTGGAGAATAAAAATATTTAAGATCATGAATAACGAGTACCAAGAGGGATGGAAAGTTTATAAGCTAAACCAATTAAAGAAAATAAGTTTCGTCGAAAGTCGACGAGTTTGGAATGTTATAACATGTACTTTAGGGTGAGACTATGGTTCATTACATGATAAGGAGGTTATGATATGAGTTAATATTTATCGTATGATAGTTGTGTTCTACATTTTGAAGTCAAGCAAGTTGTGGAACAAAAGTCGGCAAAGATCTTCACAAGTTACACTCATAATGTGCTTAAAATTAGGTCAAATTTAACTGAGATTTTCTCCCAATATACTTGGATTTATTGGATGATATACCAACCACATTTAATATCTATGATTCTAGTTTCCAATTCATTAAACCGTTCATCGATATAACGTAGGAGTAGAGAGATATTTGCAGTTTCGCGAGACTGCGCAGACATCATAAGTGACAAGTAGGTGGATCACTAGCGCTTTTTGAGCAACACATTTCATGTGCTATATGATGTCTTATTGGGACATATAATATAAAAAATTGGAGGTCTTGGAATTTTGTTTCCAACGCTCTTAATCTTTTGTTCATACGACATCAGGATAAAAAGATATAAGCGTCGGAAGATGGACCAATCCTAGGGTGCCAAGCTAGCACCTCTTTGACTTTTCCAAACTTGATATATATAAACCTTAGGTCGTATTTCTCTTCATTATTCAGCATAAAATGACCAGAGAACACCCATAAACATAACCTCAAGCTATCTTCTATGGTTTCAAAGAAGATTATCATTATGTGCAAGAAATCGAGAAGCAATAACATCAAAACGATCCCTACGACGTAAGTGTCATTATACCGCCTTTCCTTTTTCTTTGTAGTTAGAGTTTTGGATGGCAATTCATAGTTAAGAAATGTCTAATATCTGTATTTAAGTGTTTAAATATCAATGAAGGTTGATAAATATGTTTCCTAATAGTTAGAACTCGTGGGACGGTGATCGGAAGCCGTGAGTTCGAGTTATTTGACTTGTAGCGGACTGTTTTGTGTTGTTGTTGGGATGCATGTTTTACTACTGTTTTGTGGAGTTTTGGAGGAGGAAGAGTGTGTAGAAACACCATATAGATGTAGGGTTGTGATCTGGTCATTCGTTGTATTATTTTCGGGTCGTTTGACACGACTACGGTGGTCGTCTTATGTGTGAAGTGATTAGGTTGTGTGTGGAATGTTTTGGGAGGCTGAATATGACTATTATTGATGTTGTTTGGGCTGTTTGGTGATTGTTTTGACTTGTGTGAAGTCATATAAAAAGGTGAGGTGCTGTCCGTTTCATCGTAAAATAGGTTGTGGTCGATACATAATAGTTATGACGCTTAAACGATAACGATAGTGTCGTTTCTCTTATTGTAGATAAAGCGTTGTGACATTTTCGTAGCTTGAGGTTGGGGCAGTGTATACAAGGTATGTGAGGCTATTCATTTATTTCTTTTGAACGACTCCGATTGTAGATAATACAATGAACGAGCTTCCAAAGATACTCTACTCTTAGAAGCTAGCAATACTTACATTGTTTCTCTTCTTATGGAACAATTGATGTTGAAGTTGCTTCTCTTATTATTATGTTATCAATGTTGTTGGTACTTCCTGATTCTTATAAGATTCTCGATGAAGAGTTAGCCCTAATGATGTGTACGGAGAATATCGACCTTTGTTAGCCCTAATGATGTGTACGGAGAATATCCACCTTACATCACTCCGAAAGGTTCAGAATATGATTCCAATGAGTCTGACATGCATTAGATATATGTATCTATTTTACTCTACTGAGCCGTGCTATAGTCGATCGGGTATGGAACCTATTGTGCAACCACTGATCAGTTGGGTTTACCGAGTCCTCTTTGAGGCCCGGTAGGATATGATGATGATGATGTCCACATAGTCGAATGTTCTATGATGATGATGATGATGATGATGATGATGCCCACAGAGGCGGATGTTTAAAAAGATTATGTGTATATATGTATCATGCATTTCATGTTAATGTCTCTTAGAAGCACTCAGATGCTACAGGTTGTATTTCCTACATCTCCTTTTACATTACTGTTCTTATTTATGCTTTCCTGCCTTACGTACTCAGTACTTTATTCGTACTGACGTCCTTTTATTTGTGGACGTTGCATGTCGTACTGCAGGTCCTGATAGACAGGTAGACAAAGCTTCCCCACCACAATAGGCTTTCCAGTTCAGCGGTTATAGGTAAGATCCCTTCTCCGGACTTGCCGTGGTCTTGGTATGTATTTTTGTTATAGATATTATGGGTATGTCGGGGCACTGTTCTAGCTATGTTGCATTACTTATGCTCCTTTAGAGGCTCATAGACAGGTGTCGACTCATGTATAGTTTGGTATTCCATGTTGGCTAATTTTTGTTATATAGTCTTTCATGGCAGTGTTGTAGCTCGTACCTTTTATGTAGTTTCTTAGCAATCTTGTCATCCCATGTGATGTATGTTCATGATCCATATCTACCATTTATATTGATCTCGTTCTCCCTTAAAGATAATAATAAGGTTAGATAAAATGTACGTTGGTGCTCGGCAAGTATGGCCCGGGTGCTAGTCATGATCCTCCAGTTTGGGTCGTGACACTTTTGCAGAGTAATTTTTGAGAAAAAGGTAGATGGTTGGAATGTTCTATGATGTGTTTCAGCGTGCTGGATAGTATTGGAGGAGCGAGAGAAATAAACTCCAGATTGTAGAAAGATTATCAGGAGGGTATGAGAGGGGTTGCGGGATTTAGGCAGCATAGTCTCGTGAATCAAGGTCACTCGGGATGAGTGAGGGTTGAGTTTGGTATGAGTTGAAGGAAGTTGCTATTATTCCTGAAGCAATTGAAGATGATTAAAAGAAAATATATTGATTAGCCATTGTTGAAATGGCACATTTATGGCAGTGACCTGTTCCTCTAGTGTGATTAAGTTATGCATGTGGTTTGTGCCGGTGTGTGCGGGGCTTGTCGATCGTCGTAACGGATTTCATGTGAGATCATTTGAGTGCTATGGCTTGTCAGGTGTAGGAGGATCCCAGAAGGGTTATGGTGGTATAGACTACTACTTAAGGATTTGCATGTTGGGTGATTGTGGGAATTCACTCGTATGTTGAGATGGCACTCTTGAATTGAGTTAAGTAAAAGGTTTCTATATGATGATGTGTTCACCCTATTGGTGGTTCAGAAGTTATGACGGAATTCTTGTGCTACCTTATATTGGCATGTTAGGTGCGAAAAGAAGTATGTAATTGGGAGTAAGAATCGAGATTGCGGTTCGGTGTTAATAAGGATGTCATGAGCTCGAAAGAGCAAGAAAAAGTGATTTGAAGGTTCAGAGTAAGCTGATTTTATCTTCAGTGTCACCTGAGATTGATATTCGATGAAAGAGGCTTTGTACCCTGGTTATGGATTCTTGATTTGTCTTACAGCTATGGCCAGTGGTGGATGGGCAGACTTGTTGCCTTGTGTGGAAGGTCGTGGAAGCATGACCGCGAAAAGATTGTATAAAGGGTGACATGTAGTCACTTGATGGATTGAAGAATTCGACTGAGTTTAAAGAAGTGCAATATTGCTTAAGAGAATTTATGCCTGGAAGGCATTCAATTCATTTGGTTGTGTTGTGGGGTGTTTTTCCCGGCTATGATGGTTGTTCTCGCGTATTATGAGAGAAAATGGGTTAATATGGACCCAGGTAAACGCTATTAGCTTAGTTTGGTGCGAGCAAGGTAGACTCGACGTTTGTGGATGGATTTAAATATGATTATGGGCTCCGTATGAGCCAGGCATGTTCATTTCAGTAGAGTGCTTTTCATGGAAAGGTATTAGAACAAGTAGATGTTGTTCCGTCATCTTGATAATTTATTATGTGTTGAGATCCTGCGTAGTGGTAATGTTATGTGAGCAGGATAGTTCTTGAGATCCAGAGTGTATATATATATATATATCGCACCTCAGTTGTACTTGAGTTTTGTAGTATATTGCTTTATCAGTCTCCCCAGGGTGCTATTGTGCACTTAGCATGCTTGTGACCCATTTTCGATATTTGTCGTGGCGAGCAATTTAGCTCGGTGTGTGTCTTCTTACGTGAATTTTATGTTATTTGGATCGGGTGGCACGCCGCCACGGTTATGTTATTTGGATCAGATGTCACACCGCCACAGGTATGTTCTTGGGATCGGGTGGCACGCCGCCACGGTTATGTTATTTGGATCGGGTGGCACGCCTCCACGGGTACGTTATTGGGATCGGGTGGCACGCCGCCACGAGTATGTTATTGGGATCGGGTGGCATGCCGCCACAGGTATGTTATTTTGATCGGGTTGCACGCCGTAACAATGTGATGATGAGTAAGGTTCCTATATTTATTTTCTTATGTTTTACTTCCTATTTTCTGAGAAAAGTTCATACTAGTTGCGTGAGTTGAATAGTCCCTTCCTGAGTCATTTCTTATTATCGTGTTCGAGTTGTGGCCTATTGGCGCGATGGGGTATCATGTGATACTGTTGGTCATTTTTGGGGTGATTTGTTGTCTAAGCAGTTCATACTGGGTGAGACGAGATTATCGGATCAGGGATCAGTGTGATAAGGTTATGTAAAGTGTATATAAAAGAACAAATACCATTATTCAGGTTCATAATGAAGTGATGATTCTAGTCAAGATGAGGTATTCAATGATTTATTAACTCTGCAGTTGGTTATGAGTTTCTACCCGTCTCCTCCATTGGGGTGGTATCGCCAGTATTATAGCGGGATGTATATATATGTCATGAGGTGCCTTGGGAGCATCAAATTCATGGAATTTTTGGCTATTAAGGTTCAGGGAACGTCATTGTGGTTAGATGATGAATTTTGCGGTGCATGGTGCTAATTCAACAAAGGTATGCAGTCATGTTCTGGTATGTTGTGTGGTAGTCGATACGGTGTTTATGTATTGGAGCTGGGCCTGGCAGGGAAAAATTCAGGTATTGGAACTAGGTTCTGAGCTTATTATATAGATAAAATAAGGAATCTTCAGATTTGATCAAGCTAATGTGCTCAACTGGGTTGTGGAAGCACGGGCAGGTGCACGAGGTGTTAAGCATTGATTTCAGACAACTCCAAAGCAGTTCTTAGCACGTTCGAGGACGAACGTCTGTTTAAGTGGGGGAGAATGTAACGACCCGACCGGTCGTTTTGAGCTATAGTGCGTCGTTCAGCGGTTTGAAGTCGTGATCAGCTCTATTTCAGGTATTATGACTTGTAGGTGTGGTCGGAATTGAATTTCGGAAAGTTTAGAGTTGATTTGGAAAGAAAATTCTCATTTCAGAAGACTTAAGTTGGAAGAATCAACTAAGATTGGAATCTTGAGTAAACGACCTCCGAATCAGGATTTGAAGGTTCTTGCAGGTTTGTATGATGATTTCGGACTTGGGCGTATGTCCGCATCGGGTTTTGGATAACCCGGGAGCGTTTCGGCATATATTGTGGAAGTCAGTATTTTGAAGAAAATTTCCTAAGTTTGGCTTGAAGCGCATTTCAGTGATGTTGATGTCCGTTTGCGATTCAGAGTCTGTTAATAGCTTCGTATGGTGATTTTGGAGTTGGGAGCGCGATCGGAAGTGAATTTGGATGTCCGTAGGTCATTTTGAAGTCATTTGGCTAAAGATAGAAATTTGAAGGTTTTTGAGAAATCCGACCGGAAGTAAAAGTTTTGATATCGAGGTCGGAATGCGATTCCGGAAGTTGGAGCAGGTCCGTAATGTTGAATACGACTTGTGTGCAAATTCTAAGTTCATAAAGTTGGGATTTGAGTGTAATTTATGGTTTCGATGTTGTTTGATGTGATTTGAGGCCTCGAGCAAGTCCGCATTATGTTTTGGAACAGGTTGGTATAATTGGACAGGGTCCCGGGGGCCTCGGGTGGATTCCGGGTGGTTAAAGGATCAAGCTTGGGAGTTGAAGAAGGCTGAGGTTGCTGTCATCTGGTGTGATCGCACCTGCGAGGATTTGGCCGCAGGTGCGGCTATGGCACAACTGGTGCGAGGGATGGATGGTCTGGCTGGGAACGCAGGTGCGATGGCATTTCTGCACCTGCAAAGACGCAGATGCGGACAGTGGGCGCATGTGCGGGAGATTGGTCGCACCTGTGGGAGCGCAGATGCAGAGGAAGGACCGTAGGTGCGAAATCGAGGCTGGGCAGAATGTTTTTAAACCTTGAATTGTTGGCCATTTCTTCATTTCTTCTTTGGCTTAGGTGATCTAGGGAGGCTTCAAAGAGAGGATTTCTTCATGCATTGTCTAGGTAAGTAAATTCCTCCCATTTCTAAGTTAAATACAAGATTATATGCATGGATTAGGCATGAAAATTGATTGAAAATTTGGAAAAATCTTAAAGAAACCTAGAAAATGTAAATTTGGAATGTAGCCACGAATTGAGCTTGAATATTTGAGTAAATTGCGTATTTGAGTTACTAAGGCTATGGGTAGAATATATCTTCGAGAATTTCGGATTTTCGGGCACGTGTGCCCGAGGGCATTTTGGTCATTTCACTGAGCGGGGTAAGGAAAGTATATAATTTGAATTTGTTGTGAGTATTAGGATGAATTTTCATTGCTTTGACCGTTATGTGGTAGTTTTGGGGCGTTGTGCATCCATAGGAGTCGTCGGAAGGGCTTGGAAGTCGGTTATGGGACTTCGGAGCAAGGTAAGTCTCCTTTCTAACTTTGTGAGGGGTAATTGTCCCCCCTAGGTGAATTAATTAAGTATGTGCTATTATCTTCGGGGGCTACGTATGCACGAGGTGACGGGAGTCCGTGCGTAGCTACTATTATGCCATGTCTGGGTAGTCTAGGACCCACTAGCATGCCTTACGTGTTGTACCTGTAATCCTGCCTGTAATATTAAATTGCTAATATAATCGAAATCGTAATTAAATATCTGAAGAAGACTAAAGTTCATTTTCTTAATCATCAAAAAAAAAAAAAAAGAGAATTGATTCCTCTGTGGATAATTGTATACCTGGTAGGGTTATATTATGGGATATCATTAAGCTTGGAAAATAATTTTCAAAAGAAAGATTTAAAAAGCATATCTCATGTTCCTTTAAGAAGAATTTTACCACTTTCCTGAGAAAAAAAAAACTACTTTCTTGATAAAAATACGTATTTATTATGTGGATGTAACGACCCAACCTGTCATTTTGAGCTCTAGCGCGTTGTTCAGCGGTTTGAAGTCGTGAGAAGCTCTATTTAAGGTATTATGACTTGTAGATGTGGTCGAAATTGAATTTCGGGAAGATTAAAGTTGATTTGGAAAGAAAATTCTCATTTTAGAAGCCTTAAGTTGGAAGAATCAACTAAGATAGGAATTTTGAGTAAACCACCTCCGAATAAGGATTTGAAGGTTCCTACAGGTTCATATGATGATTTCGGACTTGGGCGTATGTCTGGAACGGGTTTTGGATAACCCGGGAGCGTTTCGGCGCATATTATGGAAATTAGCATTTTAGAAGAATTTCATAGATTTGGGCTTGAAGTGCATTTCAGTGTTGTTGATTTCCATTTGGGATTCCGAGTCTGGTAATAGCTTCGTATGGTGATTATGGAGTTGGGAGCGCGATCAGAAGTGAGTTTGGATGTCCGTAGGTCATTTTGGAGTCATTTGGCTAAAGATAAAATTTTGAAGGTTTTTGAGAAATCCGACCGGAGGTGGAAATCTTGATACCTAGGTCGGAATGCGATTCTGGAAGTTGGAATAGGTCCGTAATGTTGAATATGACTTGTGCACAAAATTTGAGGTCAATTGGACGTGATTTGATAGGTTTCGGCATCAGATATAGAAATTGGAAATTTCTAAGTTCATAAAGTTGGGATTTGGGTGCGATTCGTGGTTTCGATGTTGTTTGATGTGATTTAAGGCCTCGACCAAGTCCGCATTATGTTTTAGATCAGTTTGGTATAATTGGACGGGGTCCCGGGGGGCCTTGGGTGGATTCCAGGTGGTTAACGGATCAATATTTGAAGTTGAAGAAAGTTGAAGGTTGCTGTCATCTGGTGTGACCGCACCTGCGAGGATTTAGCCGCAAGTACGGCTAAGGGAACCGTAAGTAAGATATTAGGCTAGAGCCAAGGAGGCCGCAAGTGCGGGAGATTTGGGCGCACCTGTGGAAGCGCAGGTGCAAATAAGGGGACCGCATGTGCGAAAATCGGCCTGGGCAGAATGTTTTAAAACAATGATTCTTGGTTCATTTTCTTCATTTCTTCTTGGGCTTAGGCGATTTTGGGAGGCTTAAAAGAGAGGATTATTTCATGCAAAGTCAAGGTAAGTAACTCCTTCATGCTCCTAAGTTAAATACAAGATTATATGCATGGATTAGGCATGGAAATTGGTAGGAATTTGGGAAATTATTGAAGAAACCTAGAAAATGTAAATTTGGATTTTTAGCCATGAATTGAGCATGAATATTTGAGTAAATTATATATTTGAGTCAGTAAGGCTATGAGTAGAATATATCTTCGAGAAATTTTGGATTCCGGGCACGTGGGCCCGAGGGCATTTTGGCCATTTCACTGAGCGGAGTTGGGGCATTATATAATTTGGAATTTGTTGCAAGTATTAGAATATATTTCATTGGTTTGTCGTTGTTTGGATAGTTTTTGGGGCGATGTGCGTCCGTTGGAGTCGTCGGAAGGTCTTTGAAGCCGGTATTGGAATTTCGGAGCGAGGTAAGTCTCCTTTCTAACTTTGTGAGGGGGAATTTTCCCCCTAGGTGAACTAATTAAGTATGTGATACTATCTGCGGGGGGCTACGTACGCACGAGGTGACGGGAGTCCGTGCGTAGCTACTATTATGCCATGTCCGGGTAGTCTAGGACCCATTATCATGCCTTACCTGTTGTATCTGTGATCTTGTCTGTAATATTAAACTGCTAATATAATTGAAATTGTAATTGGCTGACTAAAGAAGATTAGAGTTTATTTTCTTAAGCATCTAAAAATAAAGAGAATTGATTTCCTTCGCGGGCAATTGTGTTTCCAGATAAGGTTATGTTATTAAACATTATAAAAAACTTGGCAAGTGAATTTCGGAAAAGGGATTTAAATATTATTTTGTGGTTTTTAAAAGAGAAATCGGTCATTTACTTGAGTATTTGTGTTCCCGACGTATTCGGGGTGGATTGTTGATTGTGCATGTCTGCATGTGACCGCTTCACAATTACATTCCGGAGTGTTATTTCCCCCACTCTCATGGGAGCGGGCCGTACGCCACGGTGAGATTGGAAGAAATATTATGGTTCGGGTCGTTCGACCATCGGCAGTGCACAGAGATGATTAACATGATGGCTCAGGCTGGTTGTCCTTATCCCGTATGTGCATGCTAAATTGTTAAATATTTTCTTTATGATTTTTGAAGTGATACGATATTTGGGGGAAAATAAAGAAGAAATTGTGAATTTATGATATTTGGGGGAAAACAAAGAGGAAATTATTTATTTAAGATATTTTGGAAAATAATGAGGAAGTGGTATCTGTTTTGTTTATTTCCAGTATTTATTTGGATTTCAGTGCCTTATATATATTGTTGCTTTACTACCTTTACATGCCTACCGTGTTCATCTTATACTGTTAAATAATTTGCTGGCCCTTAGTGAGTGTCTAATTCGACCTCTCGTCACTACCTCTCTGAGGTTAGGTGGGCGACTTACCGAGTACACGTTATTTTTGTACTCATGCTACACTTGCTATGCATTTTTATTGAACAGGTACTTTCGTAGCAATGTGGGGGATTCGGAGACTTAGGGGAGCTACATCATTCGGAGGCGATCCGCAGCTGACATAGTCTCCCTCGTACGGTATTTATCTTCATTTTTAATTTCCTTGTCCAATTTGTATTTCGGACAGGCTTTATAATGATTGTATAAATTCTTAGAAATTGCTCATGTACTTGTGACACCGGGTTCTGGGATGTTGGGATATATTTGCTAAAGTGTAGTATTCAAACCATTATTTTTAATCAACAGATTTTTATTTGGTTAATGTGTAATAAAGTGAAAGGAAATATTTTTTTTTCAAAATTGTTAAAACCGAGAATGATTTAAATTAATAAATGATTGGTTTGCCTGACAATGATGTCCGGCGCTATCACGACCTTATGGATTTTGGGTCATGACAACATGGTATCAGAGCACTAGGTTCCCGTAGGTCTCACGAGTCATGAGCAAGTCTAGTAGAGTCTTGCGGATCGGTACGGAGACGTCTGTACTTATCTTCGAGAGGCTACAGGGCTGTTAGGAGTACTTCCCTTCTTGATTCCTCATTGTGCGATTTGATTCCTTTAAGGCTTATACCTAAGATTATTCCTACTCAATCTTACGCGTCGCGAAGCGCTTGCCATGAATCGAGAATTTGAGGAATTGATATGGTACTACGGATATGGTGCGAGATGTTTCCCATATGTAGTTGGTTGGGGTTGTTGTTGTTTCCCTGCAGAAGAATATTATGTTATTTCAGCTCGGTTGCTGTGTTTCTGAGAACTTTGAGGCAT
>MDKI01045225.1:0-11926 GCA_005239505.1 Nicotiana paniculata | reverse complement strand
CGCCGAACTGGGGACCCTGGCGTTTGGACCAAAAGGCCTGGCTAACGCCAGGCTAGGGCTGGCATTTCAGCCCTAACGCCTGGCTAACGCTAGGTAGGGTTAGGTTGTTTGGCTCTTTCGCCCGGCTATCGCCCGGGTGTCTCCTTTCGCGTATTTTTCGACGTATTTGCATCCTTTTAGCTCTGTTTCCATCTCCACTTCACCTACACATGAAATAAACTCCATTAAGCACATAACAAGTGTATTTTTATCATTAATGCGCATAAAATGTAAGGTATATCACATGTTAAACTATGCAATTTAGTCTCGCATCAGACGCCCTCCACCATACCTGCGTGTCCGCACCTACGGCTCCCCATCCGCAGGTGCGAAACACCAGAACCAGCAATGCTTCAGCTGGTTTCTAAGTCCAAAATCATCCCGTTTAGTATCTGAAACATTCTCGAGGCCCTCGGGACTTCAACCAAACTTACCAACCAGTCCTAATACCTTATCCAAATTTAGTCGAGCCTTCAAAACACATCACATAACATCAAAATCTCCAATAATGCACGGATTCAAGCTTATGAACTTATGGAATTTCCAAAATCTACAACTGATGCTAAAACACGTCAAAACTAGTCTGAATGACCTCAAATTTTACACAATTGTCATAAATGACTCTACGGAACTACAGCCACTCTCGGAATTCTATTCCGAGCCCGATATCAAAATTTCACCTATCGACCGAAATCGCCGAAATTCTAACTTTCGCCAATTCAAGCCTTAATCTACTACAGACCTCGAGAACACATTCCGAACACGCTCCTAAACCCGAAATCACCCAAGGGAGCTAACGGAGTCGATGAAATTCCATTTCGGATCCGTCTTCACACAGCTCCAACTACGGTCCAATTTCTAACACTTAAACTAATATATGGGGACTATGTGCCCAAAAACTCTCCGAATTTCGCAACTAATCATTCCGACAAGTCCCATAAGCACATATAAAAGTAAGGAAAGCAGTTATTAGGGAATCGGGGCGCTAACTCTCAAAACGACCAACCGGGTCGTTACATTCTCCCCCTCTTAAGAAAATCATTCGTCCTCGAACGAGTATAGAGACATACCTGAAGCTGTGAAAAGATGTGGGTACTGACTATGCATATCCTGCTCGGTCTCCCAAGTCGCCTCGGCTGACCCCTCCACTGAACCTTGACTTATGCAATATTCTTTGACCTGAGCTTTCTGATCTGTCTATCCAATATAGCTACTGGCTCCTCAACATATGATAGATCCTTGTCCAACTGGACTGAACTGAAATCCAAAATATGGGTCGGGTCACCATGATACTTCTGGAGCATAGAGACGTGGAATACCAGATGAACTCCTGCTAGGTTGGGAGGCAAGTCTAGCTCATAAGAAACCTCCCCAACACGCCGCAATACCTCAAAAGGACCAAAAATCTCGGACTCAGCTTACCCTTCTTCCCGAACCTCATAATGCCCTTCATAGGCGATACCTGAAGCAAAACCCGATCACCAGCCCTAAATGCCAAATCATGAACCTTCCGGTCCGCATAACTCTTCTGTCTGGAATGAGTTGTGCGAAGTCTCTCCTGAATCACCTTCACCTTGTCCAGGGCATCCTTGACCAAATCTGTACTCAACAATTGGGCCTCGCCCGGCTCAAACCATCCCACTGGGGACCGGCACCGTCTACCATACAAAGTCTCATATGGCGCCATCTGAATCGTGCGCTCGGACTGCCTGACTTTCTGAGGGTGAAAGGTTGTACTCAACTCTACCCTGGTGCCTAGCTCCTGCTGAACGGCTCTCCAGAACCGTGAAGTGAACTGTGTACCTCCGTCTGAGATGATAGATACCGGAATACCGTAGAGGTGAACACTCCCTAATATAAATCTCTGCCAACCTCTCGGAGGAGTATGTAGTCAACACTGGAATGAAATGGGCTGACTTGGTCAGCCGATCCATAATCACCCAAATAGCATCGAACTTTTTCAAAGTCCGAGGAAGTCCAACCACAAAGTACATGGTGATCCGCTCCCACTTCCACTCTAGAAGCTCAATCTGCTGAAGTAACCCTCCTGGCCTCTGATGCTCATATTTGATCTGCTGACAGTTGAGACACTTGGCCACAAACTCCACTATATCCTTTTTCATCCTTCTCCACCAATAATGATGTCTCAAATTCGGGTAAATCTTCGCGGTACCCGGATGAATGGAATACCACGAGCTATGGGCCTCCCCGAGAATCAACTCCCGAAGCCCATCCATATTGGGCACACAGATCCGACCCTCCATCCTCATCACATCGTCATCTCCTATAGTCACGTCCCTAGCGTCACCTCGCTGAACCCTATCCTGAAGAACCAGAATGTGGGTATCATCATATTGGCGCTCTCGAATGTGGTCATAAAGAGAAGACAGAGCCACCACACAAGCTAAAACCCGGCAAGGCTTTGAAAGATTCAATCTCACGAACGGACTGGCTAAGGACTGAACATCCAAGGCTAAGGGCCTCTGAACTACAGGAAGATATGCCAAACTCCCCAAACTCTCTGCCCGGCGACTCAAGGCGTCGGCCACCACATTGTCCTACCCTGTGTGGTATAATATGGTGATGTCATAGTCCTTTAGTAACTCCAACCATCTCCGCTAGCGCAAATTGAGGTCTTTCTGCCGGAACAAGTGCTGCGAACTCCGGTGATCCGTAAAAATCTCACATGGAACACCGCACAAATAATGACGCTAGATCTTCAGGGCGTGAACAATAGCTGCTAACTCAAGGTCATGAACCGGATAATTCTTCTCATGCACCTTCAACTGCCTGGACGCGTAGGCAATCACCCTACCGTCCTGCATCAATACTGCTCTTAGGCCAATCCTCGAGGCATCGCAATAGAAAGTGTAGGACCCCGAACATGTAGGCAACACTAATACTAGGGCCGAAGTCAAACCTGTCTTGAGATTCTGAAAGCTCTCCTCACACACCTCGGTCCACCTGAACGGAGAACCCTTCTGGGTCAGTCTTTTCATCGGTGCCGCAATAGATGAAAATCCCTCTATAAAGCGACGGTAGTACCCTGCCAAACCAAGGAAACTGCGGATCTCCGTAGCTGATGACGGTCTAGGCCAACTCTGTACCGCCTCCACCTTCTTCGAATCTACTTTGATCCCATCATAAGACACTATGTGGCCCAAGAATGCCACTGTATCAAGCCAGAACTCATATTTAGATAATTTCGCATAAAATCTCTTCTCCCTCAAAGTCTGAAGCACGGTCCGCAAATGCTGCTCATGATCTTCTAGTGATCGGGAATACACCAAAATGTCGTCAATAAACATAATGACGAAGGAATCAAGTTAAGGACGGAAAACACTATGCATCAAAATGCATAAAAGCTGCTGGGGCATTGGTCAGCCCAAATGACATAACAAGAAACTCACAGTGACCATATCTGGTCCTGAAGGCAGTCTTCGGGATGTCCGACTCCCGAATCTTCAGCTGATGATAGCCAGATCGCAAGTCAATCTTGGAGAATACTCTGGAACCCTGTAGCTGGTCGAATAAATCATCAATGCGAGGCAAAGGATACTTGTTCTTCACTATAACCTTGTTCATCTGCCGATAATCAATACACATACGCATAGAGCCATCCTTTTTCTTCACAAATAGCACTGGAGAACCCCAATGTGATACACTGGGCCTAATGAAGCCCTTATCAAGCAACTCCTGTAATTTCTCCTTCAACTCCTTCAACTAGGAGGAGCCATACGGTAAGGAGGAATAGAAATGGGCTGAGTTCCCCGCAACAAATCAATGCCGAAATCAATATCTCTGTTGGGCGGCATACCCGGAAGATCAGCTGGGAATACATCAGAAAAGTCCCTCACTACTGGGACTGACTCAACTGGAGGGGTGTCAACACTGACATCTCTCACGTAGGCCAAATACTTATTACACCCCTTTTCAACCATCCGTTGAGCCTTAAGGAAATAAATGACCATGCGGGGAGTATACACTAAGGTACCTCTCCACTCTAATCTCGGCAAGCCTGGCATAGCCAGCGTCACGGTCTTAGCGTGAAAATCAAGAATAGCATAATGGGGATACAACCAGTCCAGGCCCAAGATAACATCGAAATCTACCATGCTGAGTAATAACAAATCAGCCCTGGTCTAAAACCACTAAGAGAAATCAAACATGACCGATATACGTGGTCCACAACTAGAGAGTCTCCCAAGGGAGTAGATACATAAACAAGGGAACTAAAAGAATCCCGAGATATCCCCAGATGTGGAGCAAAATAAGAGGACACATATGAATATGTAGAGCCTGGATCAAATAATACTGATGCATCTTTATGACAGACAGGGACAATACCCGTGATGACTAAGTCTGAAGCAACGGTCTCGGAATGGGATGGAAGGGCATAGTATCTAGCCTGGCCTCCCCCTCTAGGGCGACCTCCACCTCGAGCTGACTGAGGAGGTGGAGTGGCAGCTGGGGCTAGAAGAATAGCCGGAGGACCCGGCGGAGCACGTGGAGGCTGATAAGACTGTGGAGGTGCACCCCTCCTGGCCGTGGGGCAATCTCTAATCATGTGACGAGTGTCACCACACTCAAAATAACCCCTCAAAGGACGCTGCGCCTGAGACTGAATAAGGGCTGGCTTGCTGGGCTAGCCTGTAATAGCACCTCAAACCGGTGCCACACTGGATACTAGCGATGCATAATAGAACTCCTGAGGTCTAGGAGGAGCTGGGATACCGCTGGATGCTGGAAGGGCTGAATGAATAGGGCCACCCAAAAAGCCCCTACCGTAACGTGCTGCTGGTGCACGAGCTACTGAAAAATATCCAGTCTCTCGAGACCTCTTGGCCTCTCTCTCCTCTCGGTCCCGGGGGAACATGCCCTCTACTCTCCTGACAATACTCACTGCCTGCTAATAAATGATATCCATCTCCAACTCTCTGGCCATACTGGTTCGAATACTAGGGTGAAGTCCCTCAATGAAGTGGTGTACCTGCTCTTTGACGCTGGCAACCGAGGCTGGTGCATGCCGAGCTAACTCACCGAAACGGACTGCATACGCCGACACAGTCATAGAACCCTAGCACAACCGCTCGAACTCTATGCACCAAGTATCCCTGAGGCTCTGAGGGACATACTCTCGCAGAAACATCTCTGAAAACTGAGTCCAAGTGAGTGAGGCTGCCTCGTCCGGACTACTCAGCTCATAGGCCCGCCACCACTGATATGCCGCTCCCCTCAGCTGGAAAGCGGTGAAAGAAATGCCACTGGTCTCAATAATGCCCATAGTGCGGAGAATACGATGACACTCCTCAAGAAAACCCAAAGCGTCATCTGAAGCTAGTCCGCTGAAAATATGTGGGTGGTACTTCTTGTACCTCTCAAGTTTGAGTTGCTCTGCCTCAGAAACAGCTAACCTGGTCTCATGTTATACCGGAGCCGCTGGGGGCATATGAATATACTCTGGGACCTGATCAACCTGGCCCCTCTGCTCAGGTGTGCGGGCTGCAGGAGTATGTGCCCCTCCACCGGCCTGAGATGTAGCGGGAGCTAACGGAAGTAGTCCAGCCTGAGCTAGAGTGCTGAACATGCTCATGAACTAAGCTAAAGTCTCCTATAAGGCTGGAGCAGCAATATGGACCTCCTGTGTCGGCTCTCCAGCTGGAGCTGTTGTAGGCTTCTCTGTCGCTGCTCTCGCCGGTGCTCGGGCTGCACCGCATGGTTGTCCTCTAGCGGCTCTGGCAGGGGGATCGGGTGCCTGGACGTCACTCCTCCCACTACGGATCCTCACCATCTGTGGGAAAGAATAGAATAGAATTTTAGAATTTTTTATGTCAATAACTCGCACGACAAGGAAATCAAAGAAATATGATTGTTCGTAACAGTTACATAGCCTCCCGAAGATAAATACAGATGTCTCCGTACCGATCCGCGAGACCCTAATAAATCAGCTTGTGACTTGTGACTCCTATGAACCTAGATGCTCTGATACCAACTTGTCACGACCCAATTTACCCTCCGAAGGTGTCGTGACGGCACCTAGTCTCTACGACTAGGTAATCCTACTATAAATGGGAAAATTGAAATAACACGCAAGCAATAAAGGGGAATAGGGGCAATGACATAAGTAACGTACTGGCCGCTCGGCTCATACAAAACATAACTTTCCAAAACCCAGAATATCACAGACAGTCACAAGCTTCTACCACTAGTGTAGCTCTAACAAAAACTGGAAAAGTACATAAGAACGTCTCTACAAGATAGAATACAAGGAGACTCGGAGGATTATACGGATGCGGCAGAAATACCTTGCAGTCTCCTGGAATCAGTAGCAACGACTAACCACGAGGCTCATAGCTCGTACCTGGATCAACACACGAAAAGACATGTGCAGGAAAGGGCATGAGTACACCACATTTGGTAGCCAGTAAGTGTCAAGCCTAACCCCGGTCAAGTAGTGACGAGGTCAGGTTAAGGCTCTACTAGATTTCTAAATAAGTCAATTTAAAAAAGTACAAAAGATAGGTAATGTCTACAGTAAACAGTTTAAGGAAAACAATATAAGTTTTACAGTAAAGAAAAAATCCTCGGCTCAACATAATGTATCACAAAGTGGAATCTCGGGGATACCGTCCCGTAGTTCCAAATGATTATGCAGCACAGGGGGATCTTCCGGAATACGTCCGTAGTCCCAAAATAAATATGTAGTACAAGGGGATCTCCTGGAATACGTCCGTAGTCCCAAAATAAATATGCGGTACAGGGGGATCTCCCGGAATACATCTGTAGTCCCAAAATAAATATGCAGTACAGGGGGATCTCTCGGAATACGTCCGTAGTCCCACTATAAATATGCGGTACATAGGGATCTCCCGGAATACGTCCATAGTCCCAAAGTAAACATGCAGTACAGGGGGATCTCTCGAAATACGCCTGCAGTCCCAATGTAAATATAAAATGCAAATGAATGCCGGATAAGGTTTATTTAAACCGTTCAGGAGAAAAGTCACAGGCAAGACAAAGGACTGGACTAACTAAACATGGTGCACATAGTATCACATAGGGAATTCAGGTAAAACAGGTAGACATGCTCCTTCCTAATCTAAACTACACAATTAGCACATTAAACAGTGAAATAAGAATGAAATGATTTATGACATGGAAGGAATAATGAGATTTTTGCAACAATGGCCCGTGCACGTACTCGTCACCTCACGTACACGGCGCCCATACAAAAAATAGTATCAAAACAACCTAAGGGGAAATCCCCAACACAGAGTTAGGCAAGCCACTTACCTCGACTGCTCTACTCAACTCAAAAACACTCTTGCCACGTACCTGACTCCGAATGGCCCAAATCTATTCAATTCAATTGTATAGTGTAAATATCATTGTAAGAAATCGGTCTAGCTAATTAGTTCAAGGCAAATACGCGAAATTAGGAAAAATACCCAAAAAGTCCCCCGGGCCCACGTCTCGGAATCGAGTGAAAGTTACAAATTTAGAACACCCATTCACTCACAAACTCACTCGAACAAGAATCATCGAAAACCGACGTCAAAATCTCATTAAAATCTCGGATTTCTATTTGGGAAACCTTCATCCCATTTTCATGATTTTTCACCCAAATTCATTGATTATATTGAAAAAATTGCTATAGATTAATGATATACAAGTGAAATAAGGTTCGGAATTGTTACCTATGAGTCTTCTCTTCAAAACCCACTCAAAATCGCCTAACCCCCAGCTCCCAATCGTTTTAGAAAATATAAATTTCAAACCTTCAAATTTGGTATAAACTGCCCAGCGATCCCGCACTTGCGCCCCCTTGGACCGCACTTGCGGAAAATACATCGCAGGTGCGAAATCTCACTAAAAGGGCTGGGGCCGCACCTGCGGTCACTGGGCCGCATCTACGGAACTCTTGCCGCACCTGCGATGCCCTCCACCGCACCTACGTGTCCGCACCTGTGGCTCCCCATCCGCAGGTGCGAAACACCAGAACCAGCAATGCTTCAGCTGGTTTCTAAGTCCAAAATCACCCGTTGAGCATCTGAAACATCTCCGAGGCCCCCGGGACCTCAACCAAACTTACCAATCAGTCCTAATACCCTATCCAAACATAGTCGAGCCTTCAAAACACATCACATAACATCAAAATTGCCGATAATGCACGGATTCAAGCCTAAGAACTTATGAAATTTCCAAAATCTACAACCGATGCAGAAACACGTCAAAACTAGCCCGAATGACCTCAAATTTTACACATGGGTCATAAATGACACTACAAACCTACATCCACTCTCGGAATTCTATTCCGATATCAAAATTTCACCTATCGGCCGAAATCGCAGAAATTCTAACTTTCGCCAATTCAAGCCTAAATCTACTACAGACATCGAAAACACATTCCGAACATGCTCCTAATCCCGAAATCACCCAACGGAGCTAACGGAGTCAATGAAATTCCAATCCAGATCCATCTTCACAAAGCTCCAACTACGGTCCGATTTCTAACGCTTAAACTCATATATAGGGACTATGTACCCAAAAGCTCTCCGAATTTTGCAACTAATCATTCCGACAAGTCCCATAAACAAATATAAAAGTGGGGAAAGCAGTTATTAGGGGATTGGAGCGCTAACTCTCAAAACGACCGACCGAGTCGTTACAACTTCACCTAAAAATTCTAGGTAAGGGTTCAATTAATCTAAAGGGAAGGTTTTTAAAGCACCCTTCAAGATCCATATTAAATAGTTAATCGACCGGACTAAATTAATTAACTAAGTGTACATGTAAAAGTCCCTTTTTATTATTAAAGAAAAGAGACATTGATTCACATTAAAAGTCATGTTGAAGATTTGCGTTTGTACGTTAAAAAATATTGATTTGGACTTGTTCGTTTTTTTTAAATGTATCAGTTGGATCAAGACTGAAAACCGTGATCTGACGCATCATTTGAATTCATTTGGAAGCCTGATAGGAAAATCCATTTAAATTAGAAGTATTAAGAAAATCAAGGCATGAAGTAAAGCAAAGAAGTAGATGTTATGGTGAGAACTAACTGCTTTTAAACTCCTAGTATAGATAAAATATTCTATTGTGTGTACTGTGTAAAATCAGTGTATTTATTATCAACTAGAGGCAACTACTTCATAAATGGCCAAATGATAGTTTGTTACTACATAACATGTCCATGTTCAACAAAACTGAAAAACAGAATATGAATAAGAACAACAGTTATAATATAAATTAAGTAGAATGAAAGGATTAAGAGCCATGTCGGCTCCCCGGAAGATTTTATCTTCTGTATTTTTTTTTGTTGCCTAGACGATGTAAATGTTATAAAGGATGAGGGTGTGCAATCTTGGCGAGGTAGCGGCATCGTTGAGTCTCAAAGTAAAACTCTTCGGCTCCGGTGTTCATGTAAAACAAAGAAAGAGCAAAACATTTAGAAGAGAGACATTTGCATCACAAATGTTCGTAGAAAATATCTAAAGAGAAAAGTCATACTGTTATTTAATTCCAATTGTTTTTAAGCGACACCATTCACACTAATCGATTAAGACTATATTATATGTACTCAATACTCCAACACACTCTTAAGTCCCAAATCACCTAACTAAGCTATCCAAGCCATAAAATCAACATTCCGAGGTCGTTTACCTATAAGTCAACTCCCAGTTGACTTTTCCAACTATTGAGCTCGTTTAAGAGACTAAGTGTCTTAATTCTCACCACGACCACTCTAAACCCGAGTCAACCAACCTAACACCACACAAAAGAGATGAACTACACAAGCAATGAAGCAGAAATGGGAGAAACGGGCTAAACTCTCGAAACTACCGACCGGATCGTTACAACTAGTTTATGAGAATGGTTTTTAGAAGAAAAAGTTCCATACTAAAGTTCTACTATTTCACAAGGCATATATGTTTAGATGGTCACAAATTTAGTATTATTCACTTTATCCGTAGGCATGTTCTCCCAATTAAAAGATAACTACATAAATGGTTCATATAGAACATATTTCATACAGTATTAGATAGATAGCTCTAGCAGATCTGATCTTCATCTCAATTAATAGAAGTAAACAAACTCATGCTTATAAAGTTAAAGGCCTAATGGAAGGATATCTAAAACAAAATATGCAGTATAACTCCTAAAGCATGAATATCAATGCCAAACCACTTAAGATTAGTGTCGACTTATTTCTATCATGGAAAGAGAGAAATGGTTATGGACATAGTTCATCAAGCTGGACGAAATAACAGAACATTAGCATCATAGTCTAAACCATGCAAGGCAAGTCATATAACAGGCACATTTAATAGACACTGTGCTTAATATTTTGTTATACTAACGCTAAACTAATATAGTAATCCTTCTTATAGAACATGATATCTAAAACATGGGAGCAAATTACTTAAGACACAAATAGAACAAGTAAAATTGGAAATTTATATACAGGCATTTCGTTGAACATTTTGTTAGTCTTGTTTCTATCAATATATAGCGAGAATACCAATCACCTAAAATCATGAACTTTAGAAAAAATAGTAGATCCAAATTATGATTTTTAATTATACGAAAAAACTATATCATATTAACAACAAAACACGAAGAAGAAAAAAAAAATTAGAAAGAACTGGCCGTTTGTGGTGCAGTGAACCAAGGTATAGTTTTCGGCATCAGATCCACTTCTCTTTAGCTAATAGGATCGGACTCGAAGAACTCAAATCCAAAATTCGTCCCTTTAGAGTGAAGGAGCAGCTAAGAGAATAAACCAACAATAGTGGAAGTGATAGAAAATGTAGTAATGCTTTAGAGTGTCGAGCGAGGAACTCGTTCATGAGTGAAAGTTAAGAATTTTGTGCTCTCTCATGCTGTCCAACCTCTGTTTCGGTTAAGAGCCAAAGATAGTATTTATATAGGAAGGTTAGGGTTCTTCAAGAAGTGATTTTGGGCGGGATTCCAAAATCGAGCAGATCCTTTGGAATTCGAACGTTTAGGGGACTTCACGAGCTGGTGTTTCGGCTCCAAAAGATCCGTTGGAACACTGAAAATTCCGCCATAGAGGTAAAAAAATCCAAAAGTCCTTTGGACTCTTCTGTTGTCACGATCCAAATTTTTCTCCGTTGGGTATCATGATGACACCTAATCTTAGGAACTAGGTAAGCCTAACATTTACACTAGACAACAACAATAATAAAAGAATTTTAAAAATTTTGAAATAGAATTCTTGACAGAGTTTACAATTTCCCAAAACATGGTAAATACAAGTCATAAGCTCTACGAAATCTTTCTATCAAATCTAAGTACAACTGTCTAGGAATAAAAAAGTACAGTAGAATAGAAATAAAACACGAAGGTGACTCCGAAGTCTGCGAACGCAACAACAGGTTACTTGAGTCTCCTCAGCAACGATATGTGCAGCTACCAACAACAATAACCTGAAGCTGCACACAAAAATGTGCAGACGTGTAGTATGAGCACACCACAACGGTGCCCAGTAAGTATCAAGACTAACCTCGGTGAAGTAGTGACGAGGACTAGTCAAGATACCACCGGTCTAATAAGTAAAAAGGCATAGATGTATAAATGACCGAACCAAAATATCTATCTAAAGATTTCTCAATGTAATTAACGATACGATCGAACAATACGAAAGAAAATTCAATAATTACGATCAACGGACAACATAATAGAAATACGCAAAGAGAATGGAAAGGATGTAATCCAAATGGCGGAAACTACAACCCAACAAAAACACAAGCAACTCAGCACTACATCAATTTATTCACAATAGGCCTTAGCCAATGACTCAATAAAACTTGTCAAACCTTCGAGTGAAAACCTTTAAATCGTGAGTTCATTTTGAAAACTTTAA
>ML366214.1:0-10243 GCA_005239505.1 Nicotiana paniculata | reverse complement strand
TATATATATATAAAGTTGGGACAATAAAAGATGAGTTGGCACTTCTCTTTGACCGATGATCGTATTTATCTTTTTTCTCCTTTTTTTTGCTTTTCTCCCTTCATTCTTTGATTTATTTTCCTTTCCTATAATAAAGGCCGGCAATGAAAAGTTGCTAAAAGGCCAGCAAATGAGGTTTCCATTTGAGCCGCATCTCTTCGTTACAATTAAGTGCTTTATTTTGTCATTAAATGTAGAGTATTTACTTGGTCATTACTCCCTCAAAAGTAAAGTACATTCGTCTGAATCCATTCAACAATATTGAAAAATTCAGAAAAACTCTATCCATAAATTTATAAAGAGACGAATCAAGAAAAGTATCAGGTGAAGACAACTTTTGGCCTTCACAATATTGACCTAGCGCAATTTTGGAGACAACACTCTTGCAGAGTCGGATAAAACGATTAATCATCAATCTTTATTGTCCATAGCAATTCAGGAGAGACGAAGTAGTATACTGATAAGAAGACACTTTGAGAATGAAAATTGATCTATGTCATGTAGAAGAATATTAGAAGTAGACGTACGAGGAGATGAAATCCAGTTTCTTTGTAAGAGTTCTTTAAAATCTATTTTATTCGTTTTTTCTTTTCCTGTTTCGGCTCTTAACATAAGAAGACAAATTACATTTATTATCCTCATTTCTCATATATCCTTTGTAAGTTTGTACAATTTCTCAAAGCATTGGTTTTTGTTGATTTCACAAATCTGACATTAGTATATAGTTATATAAGTTTTAAAAAGTTTATTTTCTGAAACTGTTATGTACAATATTTGCATTTGTTATATCCTCCAATCAAAATCATGCAGCATCCTTGGCAACATCCCTTCCGAAAGCTCATGAGTAGTTTGTGCACATGTTTTAGCCGAAATGTATGTTGGGTTCTTTCTAATAGTTAAACTAAATTTAATGATTAATCATATTGTTTGTAAACTTCTTGAATTTCAACTTTGTCAATTGAAAAGCCGGACTTGGCAGTTATATTTTGGTTATCGGTTATATTTATGTGATGCGCAGCTATATACGAAGTCCCTTTCCTTTTCTCTCTTTTGTATGTATAGATGTTGATTATGAATGTGTATATTAGATTATTTTATTTATTGTCAGTGGAAAAAGATTTTTAGTATGAACACAATTTTTCTTTTGTTTGTTGACAAAGTCATAACTTATAGGTGCTCCTCGGACCCGAACGAAGTTTGCATTCAGCAGTAAACCAAGAAACGTTTGAGAAGAGGTCGAGGTAGGCCTAAAAAGTACTGGGAAAAATGATTATGCAGGAATGGCGTTGTTTCAGTTCACTGAGGACATAACACTTGATAGGAGGGTGCGGAGGTTAAGAATTAAGGTAGAAGGTTAGTAGGTAATTTATAGAGTTCACTAATAGGTTTGGTAGCATGCATTTCCCTTCATATTCTTAAATTTTTATTACGTTATGTGGTTTCGTTCGCCTTATTCCATATTGCTATTATTGGATACTATTTATCCTTTATTACGGTATGTGATTTTTTTTTTTTTTTTTAATTTTCATCTTTCTTCCTTCCTTGCTTCCCTCTTCTTCTTTTTCTTGCCCTTCCTGAGCCGATGGTCTATTTGAAACAGCCTCTCTACCTGCATTAGGTAGAGGTAAGGTTTGTGTACAGACTACCCTCCCCAAACCTCATATATTAAGATCAAACTGGATTTGTTATTGTTGTTATTGTTGTTGTAGTGAACCAAGAAAACGTAAACAATGATGATGATAGATGGGTTTGCGAAAGCTCTTTAGCCAAGAAAAAAATTTGAAGCTTTTCATCTCAATGGCCTTCATCTCTACTACATCGGGTCTTAGCAAATATGGCCAAAAGATGTTAATGCAATCTTCGGCAGTAATTACAAATTCTGTAATGTAATTACTGCTAAAAAGAGAACAAATTTATATTGGAACAAACTCGCTGTACATGTGAGTGTTAAACTTTTCTAACTTTGGTCTTGATTAGTCACACATCCAATTTATATGAAAACTAATTCGAAGTCAGGTTTAATAAAGACTAATTGCTCATTTTTTGGAAAATAAAGTTGATAAAATAAAGCGTCTTCAAAAACCGTGCGAAGCGTGGACATATTCTCTAGTTATAAATAAAAGTTAGCTCAAAACTCATTTTTTTCCAATTTATTTTTGTTACAAAAGATAATAAACTTTTTTCTTTTAAAATCTTCATTGATAATCACATTTTATCAATTAAAATTTTGAAAAAGCTAACACAATATTATAAGGTGGAATGTGGGGGAAAATGACAAAATATAAGAAGTACCCAACTTCATCTTTTAATTTATGCTATTCCAAGTAAAAGAGGTTTTCACGTTTCAAATTCCTTTTTAAAACCTGCAAGATTTATTAAAGTTATATCTCCAGTAAAATATAATCAATAACTTATTTTTTGGTTGTCGAAAAAGTTAATAAGCATATAAATATTCGAGTAAAGCTGCTATAAAGAGATAATTTAAGAATTATACAATAATGTATATTGCTATAATAATAAGGACAGTGTATAATGTATTCTGTATTCATGCAGGACCCGAGGAAAAGCCCAACTCCAAGGGATGAGACGTATACAACCTACCATAATGTAAGTATTAGTGATTGCTTCTATAGTTCGAATCCATGACCTATAGATTACACGAAGATAACTTTACCGTTACTCCAAGACCGTCCTTCAATTATATATATTGCTATCATAGGTAAAAAATAGTCATAAAGAATTATAGTATAAAATAATCGATTGTAACGGAGAGTTCCAACCGTATATCATTTCCCTTACCGCCTTATGTAACATCTCTTATCCATCGGCCTTGATCACTTATCTATATCATATTATATTAAATTAGATGGCTGGTGCCCCTGCTGTGCAAGGGGCCAGACAGACTTACCTTTTGCTTGCTAAAAGTGGATAAAGTTCGTCAAAAATTATCTGGACTTGTTTTGATTCCGAGCAATTCGGCATTGTAAAGTTGACATTGCTCTTCCAATGAATGACTCAGAATGAAATATTACATAATGCTCTGATTTGCAAAATAATAGGATAACTTTGAAGGCTCAAGTGCTAGAAAAACATGTGAATAGAATCAAAGAATGAAATATATGGTACTTGAGTTGTTTCGCATATCAAAATTTATTCCGTGTTTGATGCTCGGACAATATTCTACGACCCCCTCATATATGAAGGCGCAATCACAGCCTTGCATATATACCAACCTTCTGTTCTCTATTGGTCTTTTGTAATCCGGCCATGCTACTGCAATCACTATCATGTATTCGAACTTGGGTTGACTATGTTTTGTGAAGCCCAAATCTGCTTCCTCTCACTAGCTATATTTAAAAAATGGAGAAAAACATTATGAGCTTGATCTAACAGTCATATTAACTGGAAAACAGAAATAAACTTGAAAAACAGTAAAGAAATAAAGAAGAGTTGGATGACCAGCCCTTGGCTTCTTTAACATGACCATTTGATATAAAAGTTCTCACAGCCCATATAGACTCAATGCTAGTAATAATAAACATTTATGAACTATCCAAAATATTTAGCTATTTTTAAATATACCTTAAAGAGATACTCGAAGAGAGCAACAAAAATTCAAATATACTTGAAGAAGTAATTTGCTATGAAACCAAACCAAGAGACACAAACTGGTGTTGAGGTTCAATAAATCAAGCATGTAGTAGGTTGAAAGAATATACACAAAGTTTTTCTTTATTAATTAAACTTCAACCATACTTTCCTAATGTTGGGAATCATTTTAAAATTACCTACGAGAAACGAAATGAGACAGAATTATTAAATTATTTCACGCATATCGTCAAACATCTTAACTGCACTAAAGTTCTTCCCTTCTAATTAGGATTCTTATGTCCAGATGTCAACTCTATGTGCTTTGCTAGAAGTGTTTAAACCATAAAAACCACAATATTGGTACACGTCATCCACTCAAAAATTCTGAAAAAGAGGAAAAAACAAATACTTATAAACCAAAAGTCCACTTAAACATTTAATTAAAAAAGGAAACTGAACGAAAATGCAAAAAGAATTTTATAGGTAAAAATGAAATATTCTAAAAATAAAATCAAAGGCTTACACTCTCACCAAGAAAAAATAAAGGAAAATTTAGGAGAACTCAGAAAATTTCTGTTCTTCCATTTTCGGGCTTTCTATTTATCTCGCCGATCTAGATGTATGTGTGTTTTCGAGAGTGTATCTATAGCTACATGTACAGAGAAAACCAGGAGGATAAGTAAACAATACAAACAAAAAAATACAATACCCGAGAAAAGATTGATAAAAAAATAAAAAAAATAAAAAGAAAATACAAAAGACAAAATACTCACCAGAATACTACAAAACTCAATGGAAAATATAGAGAAAGGGATTTCAAGTGAGAGGACAACAAAATTGAAGAAAGATAGAGATAGGTAGGAGGAAAATGAAGATTAAAAAAAGTGAAGAAACTTTTAGAGCTAAAGATGGCCGTTCAGTTGCACCTAAATATACAAAACACAAATCAGGAATGAATTGAGAATGACAAAAAGTAAAGTGAGTCCAACAAATAGAAACACGTCAGTAAGAAAGGGAAATAAAGGGTTAAAACACAAGTACCAAAATACCCATAAGATATGATGTTATTGCAAAACTACCTTTCGTCGTCTAAAATACTTCACTTATTATATAGTTAGAGAACCACAAGAAAATGTCCTTTTAATAACTTCAATCTTTGCTTCGTGTTAGCAACCCCCAATTCCGTTTGATTCACTTTTCATATAATCCAAACATCCTTCATATTTCTTTATTAAAATTCACAATCCTTCAAAAAATAACTAACATTACTGATTACACTAATGAACACATGGACATCTTTATTAGTGTTTAGGCTTAGAAAATTGTATTTGTTTGCATAAGTAGAAGCACGGTTGCAAAATATTTGGAAGGTTCTGAAAGTAACGAATACTTGCCAATGTAATTTTATTTATTTCCTGCTCTCTTTTGCGACTTTTTCCTGGGACATCTATATATTAGAAATATCACATAAAATAACTGTGGTTCACAGTTGGAGCCAAAACTTCAAAATAAAACAAAAAATTTAGGTAAGTGATTACATTTGATGCTGAGGTTTTTAAAGAAAGATTATGCCTTCTTCATTCTTCTAATTCAAGTTTGAATTGTTGATGATTGTGTTACTCTGTTGTATCTTTTGATTCCTTTTGTTCGTTATACATGAATTACTCTTTCTCAATATCGATTTGACTTATGAATATATGTTTGAATAAGGTATTTGATCTGCGACAACAAAACAATATTAGGGGATCAATTAATACGAAAAGTGAACGTGCTGAAATAAAAATATGTTATATGAATAATTCAAAATATTGAGAAACTTAATTAACTGAAAAAATTAAAAAATCAAATGAACAAAACCATATAGGAAATTAGAATTAAAAGCAACGAAATATGTCCAAACAACACCTAGCTTTCTGCGAAGAGAATTTAACGAAAAGGAAATGCTGGAAAATTTAAAATTCAAAATAATTCATGTACGTGACAGATACCAAATTAAATATATTATTTTTAGAAATATAATAACGCTTATTACTGACAAAATTATTAAAAAAAATTACGCATTCGACTCGCTATATGCACTGGACATATACTAAAATGTTGAACTACAAAGAACTATGCTAGCTAGCTCTTTTTTCACTTCTACTTATTTATTTTTCTAACATAATTTAGCTATGTTCTTCTCCATATTGCTTCCTTCTATTATATCCATGTGGCTGTATGGAGATAATCGAGTAATTATCAGTAGGGATGGCAATGGGGCAGGGCGGGACGAGTTTGGTAAAACCAACAAAAATGTTAACCTGCCCCGCATAGTTATTCTTTTCAGTTTTCGCCCCGCCTCGCTTAATTTTTTTCTTCTTCTTTTTTCTCTAATTTTGTGTTTTGTTTCTATTTTCAATCATTGTTTTTCTAAAAATATGTTCATTACACTGGCATTTCTTGTAATGCGTCATAGCAGAGAATATCTTTACCTTTGTTTTAAAATTATATACTGTATGTTGCTCATAGTTTGATATAAGTGAATATTGACTTTTGTAATTTTATTTTGGTAAGACTTATGCAAATTGGTTAATTATAAATCAAAATTTTATTCGTGCTAGTGAAGAAAAATGTGAAATTGCAGTTGAAATGATTGCTTTGTTTCAAAAAAGATAAAACTCAAAGTTGCCCCGCATTAAACCCACAACCCGCCCCGCCCCGCTTTAAAAATTTTAAAAATTATTTTAACCCGCCCCGCACCCGCATAAGAGTAAACCCGTCCCACCCCGCATAAGAATAAATGGGTCATTGCCCAACCCATCCCAAAGTGTATTTGGACTAAGATGGGCTAAATAATGGGTCATAGCCCAACCCATTGGAATATGAAACGGGGGAGGAGGGTGTTTAACCAAAGAATTAGACCTTTTGACTAAAGCTTATTTTTAAGATGAATACGGGTTACTGATAATCAAGGTAATGGAGAAAAATGAATAAGAGACAATATTGCAGAAATATAGAAAATCGAAGTTAATTGTATTCGAGAATCAGATGCCTTTAAAAGTTGTATTCCCCTTCCTTATATAGGAGATTCTTATAACGTACGACTCTTGCTATGATTACTCATTAATGACTAATTATGACATTAATGAGGCGTTACAAAGGATAACGGTAATTGGAGTTCGGTTACATAACGTTCGAGTAATCAATTGTGGGTCCTTGAATCTGCCCGAGCTTTATCTAGATTCATTCTGACCGTGCCTCTCTCCCGTTTTGATCAAGTTGAGTTTTCCGTGACTGATAAGTTTGTGGGTTTATTGAACCGTGCCTCTTTGTACCGTACCTCTTCAAAGATCACATCCAGTTGTCGCGTTTTCCTGTGTCCACGTGACTGGCTGAGTTGTCAAAAGCTAGCTTACGTGTGAAACTCTTTTTTACCAATACAGATAGTCCCCCCACTTACCATATATTTAATGATTAATATTTGGTAAGTGGATATTCATTTATGGCAGGAATATTTTACCGTCGTTTTTCCTTGAATCATTGTATCCTTCTCTGCACCATAGGCGTCGCTTGTCACTTCCATTTAATGCTCATACCACGTGTCCTTTTCAAATTGATTCTGCATTTACTCGGCACCTTTTAGGGCTTTTTGCGGTTGTGCCAGTCTCGAATTGACATCTTCAATTATGAGTTTTCATCATTATTTTGCTTTTTCTTCAAGTTTGATGGTTGTCTTCAAGTATAAATACATATTTTCTTTTCTTTGCTTCTACGAAACACTTTTCTAACTTTGTCTTTTGTAAAGAACTTTCTTCTTCGCCTTTGTAAACATGTCTTCTTCAAACCAACCTCAAAGAGTAATAGATCTTGAAAGTTTAACGTCATCTTCTGCTCCGACTAGGAGTCGGAGGGGTGGTAGACTTAGAAGTCTAGGATCCACTCCTTCGAGGGGCTCCTCTTCTTCTCAGATAGTTCCTCCTCCTTCCACTAGATCTCCAGTTTCTCCGAGATTTAGGGCTTCTCGGTCTTTGTCTAAAGGTAGAGGCGAACGCCTTCTTGAGCCTGGAGTCGATGAAATTGTCCCTGCTGAGTTTGTTTTTGCTAGGGATAGTAAAGTTCTTGTAGATCAATCTTCTTCTCTTGATAGTGTCGAAAGATATCCAACCCTTATAACTGAGGGTCAGATTTCCCTTGTTCATAGGGAATGCTTTTGGAGGTCTGACTTTCCTGTCTATATTCCAAATAGTAACCAAAGAATAATGTATTACAAGACGGGATATTCTTTTGTTTATACATATCCTTTCACTTTAGGGTTTAGACCCCCCATTGACCCAGTTATAATTGAATTTTGCCATTTTTTCAATATCTGCTTAGGACAAGTTGGCCCGCTTGTGTGGCGAGTTGTCGCATGTCTTAGGAGTTTGGCTTCTTTAGCCTCGGTTCCTTTTACCTTCAACCATCTTATTCACCTCTACTCTCCTACCTTATTTCGTGAATGGGTTTTTACTCTGACTGCTAGAAGCAAAAGAGTGTTGGTAACCCCTGGAGATGATAAGGATAAGGGTTGGTACCCGCTGTATGTTTCTGTACCCACTGTTGGTTTAGTGGGTGAAGAAAATCTACCCTTCCCTGAGAAGTGGAATCCCGCACGTGAGTATGCTTTATCTCACATTTACTTTTTCTTGTTTTGACTTGAGATGTTTTATTAACACCGTATCTGTTTTTTCTTCTCTTAACAATCATGAATAATGTTGAGAATGTCTCTTGTATTCGTGATTGGGTAGAAAAATTATTATTTGTTGCTCCTTCAGAAGAAAGATCTTGGAAGTACCTCTGGTTGGCAAGTAAAGACCCACGGTAAGTGAAGCTCTTGTTCTTGCTTATTTCCTTAATCGAGTCTCTTTTTTTGTTGTTTAACTTTTTCTCTGCTCGTGGGGTGTCTACTTCATCTATCCCGAAGATGTCCTTGGCTCAGGACCAGGAAATTATTATTAGTTCATCTTCCTAGAATAGTGAGTCTCGTTCCGTAGAAGAAGAAGAAGAGGGTGCTTTAGTGCACAGGCCACGAAGAAGGTGAATGGTTTTAGATGATGAGCTTACAGACTTAACCTTGCCTTCCGTGTCTGTGATTGAGCCCTCTGTCCTTGATGATGTTTCACATTTCCCTATTCATGAGGGTGTCGATCTAGCTCCTGACGCGTCCCTTTGGCTGTTGTCTTTCCTGCTTCTTTAAGAGAAGTTGTTTCGTCTGTTCCTTTGGCTATTTCAACTTCTGTTGTTGTTTTTTCCTGTAACTTCTTCACTCTTCAACTCTCTGTGCTTACTTCTTTGCCCGTGGCTTCTCCAGCTCCTCAACCTTCCGTGCATGTTGTTGTTCCATCTCTGCTTGCTTCCATGCCTTCCGTTAGGGAAGAAGGGTCTTCCAGCAGAGAGATGCGGCATGTGGTAATAGAGGTTCCAGTTGAGGGGAATCTTTTCAAGAAAACGGGTGAGCCCGAAGTGTGCCTCAATCCTTTGCGAGGTCCCTCTGAGAAAGCAAAGCTAGCCAGCCACGGTGCTCTTACATTGGCCAATGAGGTCGTGCATACTTCTTTGAAGGTATGATGCAAGTTATCCTCTTTCACTTTCGTATATGAGATTTACCATATCTGACTGGTTTATTTCTTGTAGATTAACCTTATAGGCATGGAGCTTATGAAGAGGATTTCAAACACGGACCAAGAGACAAAAGAGTTGCAGGCCGATGTTGATAATTGGAGAGCACAGTATGATAGCCTAAGGATTGACATGGATGCTTTAGAAGAGGAAAGGAGTACCTTAAAGCGGCAGATGAGACTCATGACAGTAGAACTGGCAGTGGAGAGGGCATCTTGCAGTCAGGCTGATAAAGATAAGAGTGTTTTGGACTCTTCGTTCATAGAGCAGTTGTCCCGTGCCTCAGAGGAGATTAGAGACTTGAAGAATTTGTTGGGGAAGAAGGAGGAATACGCAGACGAGCTCGTGCAATCACTCACTCGTACTCAAGAAGACCTTCGTAGGGCTTTAGACAAAGCTCAAACTATAGAAGAGTCGATTGTTCCATTAAGGGCCGCCCATGAAGTTGCGGAAGCGGAGAAGCATGGATTGAGAGCTGAGCTTCAAATATGGGCAAAGGATTATGAAGATTTGGAAGAGGTGGCTGTTGTCGATGTGAGCTGGGCGTATATGAATTCTCGCCTTGACACATTGATGGAAATGAGTCAAGAAGGTTTTAACCTTAGTGCTAAAATAGCCAAAACTAAGGAAGCCATGGAGAAGGCTCAACAAGTTCATAACCTCTCTTCACCTGATGGTGAGATTCCAGCCGCTCATGCCTCCTCATCCCCAGTTGCTCCCGTTCCTTCTANAAATTTATACGGCTAAGTATAAGTTAATACTTAGTTTTAGCCATTTCAATATATAAATGTTAGTTCAACTTTTGTTGAGTTTCTGTTTTACTCTTTAAGTCTTTTGCATGCTTCATTTTTCGAGGTTTTAGCTTTACCTTCGAGTTTTGCATGGGGAATGCTTTAGACTACTCGTACCTTTTTTGGGCACGGTGTCATATCAAATGTGTACCTTTTTGTAATAGGCATAGTTTATGGAAGAGGGCCCT